>PVJL010003594.1:101370-152999 GCA_004026885.1 Lyroderma lyra | reverse complement strand
GGTTTTCAAGTTCTTTGGGTAGATCCCCAGAAGGGGATTGCTGGGTCAAATGGTAGCTCCATTCCCAATTTTCTGAGGACCCTCCACACTGCCTTCCACAGTGGTTGTACCAGTTTGCACTCCCACCAGCAGTGTACCAGAGTTCCTTTTTCTCCACATCCTCTCCAGCACTTGTTATTCCTTGTCTTGTTGATAATAGTCATTCTCACAGGTGTGAGGTGGTATCTCATTGTGGTTGTGATTTGCATTTCCCTGATAGCTAATGAGGATGAGCATTTTTTCATATGTCTGCTGGCCATTTTTATTTCTTCGTGGGAGAAGTGTCTGTTTAGTTCTTCTGCCCACTTTTTAATTGGGTTGCTTGTTTTTTTGTTGTTAAGTCTTATTAGTTCTTTATATATTTTAGATATTTGTGGCCTGACATGCGATGCATCCTGGAGAATACTCATGTGCACTTGAAAATAATATGTATTCTTTTGTTTTTGCATGGAATATTCTGTACACTTCTATTAAGTCCACCTACTCTGTCACTTAAGGGCAATATTTACTTGTTGATTTTTGTCTTGATAATCCACCTACTGATGGAAGTGGAGTATTTAAATCCCCTACTATTATTGTGCTACTGTCAATCTCTCCATTTATGTCTGTTATTATTTGCTATATGTATTTATGTGTTCCTATGTTTGGTGCACAGACATTTACAAGTGTTATATATACATACATCCTCTTGTCAGATTGATTCCTTTATCATTATGCCTTACCCTTGTCTCTTCTTACAGTCTTTGTTTTAAAGCAGGGATGTCCAAAGTTTTCACTTCCCTGGGCCACACTGGAAGATGAAAAATTGTCTTGGGCCACACATACATTACACTAGCACTAATGATAGCTGAAGAGCTAAAAAATTTTCACAAAAATGTTTATAATGTTTTAAGAAAATGTACAAATTTGTATTGGGCCACATTCAGTACTATCCTGGACCACATGTGGTCTGTGGGCCACAGGTCAGACAAGATTGTTTTAAATTCTATATTTTCTAAGTATTGTTACCCCAGCTTTTCATTTCCATCTGTATGGAATATCTTTTTCCATACCTTCAATTTCTGTCTGTGTGTCTTCAGATCTTAAATGAGTCTCCTGTAGGCTGCATATGTGTGGGTCTTTTTAAAAAAAAATCTATTCAGCCACCCCATGTTTTTGAATAGAGTACTCAGTCCATTTACATTTAAAGTGATTATAGATACATATGTACTTATTGCCATTTTGTTTTCATACTGGCTTTACAAATGGTTGGTCTACTACATTTACTTATGAGGTGTGACAAATAAGTTTGTGAACTCATCCTAGAAAAAGTGTTACATACCTCATTGCTGAATATCACTATGGTCACTTTCGAAGTAATCCCCTTGGGAAGCTATGCATCAACACCAGTGTTTAGATTACCCTTCAAAGCAATTTTGTAACTCTTTTTCTGGAATGGCCCTCACAGATAGTGCTATGTTAGCTGGTGCACTGTTGTGATGCAAGAGCCACTGAGTTGCTAGCAAAAAATTCAGGTCATTTTCGTCTTTTTCATGCAGCCTTTTCAGCACTTCCAAATAGTATACTTGGTTGACTCTTTGTTCAGTTGGTACAAATTAATAATGAACAATCCCTCTGATATCAAAAAGATTAGCAACATCATTTTGACTCTTGATTTGGACAGACAGAACGTTTTTTGGTTGTGGAGAATTGGCCAACTTCCACTGTGCATTTTGATGCTTTGTTTCCAGGTAATATTGGGATACCCATGTTTCACCACCAGTAATAACATGGCCCAAAACATTGTCTTGCCTCTCCAAATGGTTTTGGCAAACTTGGACTCTCCTTTGCTTTTGTTCATCAGTGAGCTTTGGTACCATATTTGCACACATCTTTCTCATGCCATGATTTTCAGTTAAGATTTTTCCTGTTTCTCTATTGTTTACTTGGTCTGCTATATTTCTGTCAGCTGACAATTTTGCCACACAATTTGATACATTTTTGCAATGTTTTTGTCAGTTCTGCTCATTATTGGCTCCCCTGACCTCTCTTAATCAGTAACATTTTCTCTTTGCTGAGAAAAACATTTAATCCATTTGTGTAGTCATTTTTTTCATGAAATTATATCCATAAACTTGGAATAACATGTCCCTGATTTTACTTCCACTCTTGCTAAGTTTAACGAGAAATTTAATGTTTGTTCACTGCTTTAATTCAACCTGATATTCTCGCAATGGCACACAAAAACATGCAACAACATTAATGAATGCGACTCAGCAAGACACTGCCACACATTGACACAAACACAGCTGTGAAACACAGATATACCAAGGTTATTAAACTTTATCAAGTTGTTTGTACAGTGCTGCCAATGTAAGTGTATGGTGGCAAGTTCATGAACTTAATTGTCAGACCTCACATATGTTTGCCTTTATTAGTGAGATTTTTTTTTTTTACTTTCATATATTTTCTTATGTATAGCTTTGGGTTCTTCTTTTCCACTTAAAGAATTCCCTTTAACATTCCTTGTAATACTGGTTTATTGGTGATGAACTCTTTTAGCTTTTGCCTGTTTGAGGAACTCTTTACCTCTCCTTCAATTCCAAATAATAACCTTGTAGGGTAGAGTATTCTTGATTGTCAGTTTTTCCCTTTCATCACATTAAATATGCTGTACCACTCCCTTCTGGCCTGCAAAGTTTCTGCTGAAATATCACCTAATAGTCTTATGGGGGTTTCCTTGTACATAACTATTTGTCTTTCTCTTGCTACTTTTAAGATTATCTCTTTATCTTTAACTTTTGACATTTTTATTATTATGTGCCTTGGTGTGGGTCTCTTTGGGTTCATCTTGTTTTGTGACTGTCTTTGCTTCCTGGACTTGGATATCTTTCTCCTTCACCAGGTTAAGAAAGTTTTCAGCCATTATTTCTTCAAATAGGATTTCTGTCCCTTTCTCTCTCTCTTCTCCTTCAGGGACCTCTATGATGTGAATGTTAGTGCACTTATTGTTGTCCCAGAGTTCCCTTATGCTATCCTCACTCTTTTATTTTTTTTATTTTGTTCTTCCAATTGAGTTATTGCCACTCTCTTGTCTTTCTGATAGCTGATACATTCTTCTGCATCATCTGATTTGTTGTTGATTCCCTTTAGTGTATTTTTCATTTCAGTTATATTTTTCAATTGTCATTGGTTCTTTTTTACATTATTTGTCTCTTTGATAAGTTCTCATTGAGTTGAGCCACTGTTCTGCAGAGTTTGATGAGCATCTTTATGACTATTACTTTGAACTCTATCTACTAGACAGCATACATCCATTTGTTTAGATCTTTTTTCTGAAACTTTTTTTTGGTGGCAACGTATTATTTTGTCTCCTCATTTTGCTTGTTTGTTTCTATTTATTAGGTAGATCAATTACTTCTCTTTGTCTCAAAAGTGGCCTTATGTAGAAGGTCCAGTGAGGACCAGTGGTGCAATTCCCCGCAGTCACCACATCCAGCTGATCCAGAGGTGTTTACTGTGTGAACTAGTGTGGCCTCCTGTTGTAGCTGGGCCACAACTGCTACATATACACTAGCAGGCAAGGCTGGTCCTGGCTGTGAGGCCTGGCCACAACTGTTGTGCTACACTGGTGAGCAGAGCAGCCCTCCCAATACAGTTGGCTGGTGGGTTTGACTGCAACTTCTGCTGGAGTGTTAGTGTTCAGGACAGACCTGTGGTGTGACTGGCTGCAAGTCCCAACTTCACTGCTGTGTGCTGGTGCTAACTGAGGCTTCCCACCATGTATGGTAAGTTAGGGGCTGCTCTGAGGGGATACTAGGGAAGGATGAGGCTACCCACCAAATGTAGCATGGCAGAAGTCACTTTGGAGGGGTGCCAGCTGGGGTGGGTCCACAGGAAAATGCTACCATGGGGTCAACAGTGTTAACAAGGTTAATGAAGAGTGTCAGAAGTGGTGTTTGTCAGTGTCAGACCAGATAGGTGAAAAAAAGTAAAGAAAGGAAAAAAAATATATGGTACCAACTCCCATATCTGTCCCTGAAAAAAGTTTTTAAAAAGCCCTGCACTTCCCACACAGACTCTAAAATTAATCAATGTATCACCTTCACATATAACCCAGGTGCTTTTCAAACTGCTGCCTCTGTACTGGGACTCAGAAGAGTGTGACCTTGGTTTCCTACAGCTTATTGGCTCTCCCAGATATAAGCCCTGCTGGTTTTCAAAGGCAGATGTAATGGGCTCCTTTTTCCAGTGCTGGGGCTTGGACCTGTCACTCTTTTGTGGGAGACCCTCTGAGGTTGTAATATCCCTCTCCTTTGTAGGTCACCACATGGGGAATGGGAGGCAGAGTGGGTCCTGACTAGATTTAGTCTCTGTCCCTCCTACCCATCAATGTGGTTTTCTTTATATCCTTAATCATATATAATCTGTTCTGTTCATCTTCAGATTGAACTCAGAGATCACTGTTCTATATGTCGTTGTAGTTTTAGTGTCAATGAGAGAAGCCAAGATCAGGAACTTCCTACTCCAACATCTTTTTTTTTTTTCATTTCTAAGCTTTTTTATATATAAATAAATATTTTTATTGTTAGACTTATTGGGGTGACATTGGTTATCAAGAGTTACATAGGTTCCAGGTGTACAATTCTATAGTGCATCATCTACTTGTTGGGGATAAGGGGGGGAGGGGGTGAAAGAAGAGGGAAGGGGTGGGAGAGGAGAGAGGGGGAGCCAAATATATGGTGATGGAAAGAGAACTCACAGTGAGTGGTAAACATGTAATGGTACTCCACCATCTTGAACCCAAAGTCAGGAGCCTTGCTCTCAAATTCCAATTTATCTTGTCCATGACATGTTGTTTCTCTCAGTTGGTACACAGCCTTGGCAACAAATGTGTATCCCAAAGCACAGATGTTTTAACCTCAGCCCTGAAATTACTGACAATATTATCATTATCATGCTGGGCATGGGAGAGGTGGCAGTGGTGGAATTGTTTGTGAAATGGTGTTCCTCTCTGTGGAATTCATGAAACAAACCTCTAACATTTCATGATAGACATTGAGCTTAGTGTTGCAAGCAGGTCAAGAAGGGGGGACCTTTAGCCTTTGCTTTTGGGAAACTTGTAGACTAACAGGGAGAGAGTCTATATGTAACAATCTCAAAGCATAACATGATGCAGGCTTTAAAGAAGAGCTCCCATTATTGCTTAAGCTGAGTGGAGGATTATTATTCTTCATACCTTGTTATCATATCCCAGGATAAATTTGAAAGGCAGAAAGACATCTCCTGGGCTCATAAAAGTTACCTTAAGGAGGAGGCATTCAATCAGAGTCTTGTCACATAGGAGTGAGTAGAAACGGCAGTGATTTAGGGGAAGGGATGGGCAAGACTATTTAACATGGATTGGAATCAAGGAAGACAAAGGGCCAAGTGAAAAATCTTATGGACCTAGATATACTCGAGAATTGAAGGCTACACTGTCTTGCTGTGTTTAGGGCTGGGGAGTTGAGTCCCTTTGGAACTTCTGCTGCCTAGTCCTGTGCTTCATTTGGATAAAGGCCAGATGACTGCTCTCTATATTATCCCCTTCCCTGCAACAGGCATCTGCAGTGAATTGTGGAAGAAGCCATGGGCCACAAGATGAGGGTCCAGGCTATACTAGGGGACCCTGAACAGACCAAGGCACTGCTGTGAAAGACACTTGTGAAATGAGGATCAAAAGAGCTCTTCTATCTATCTCCCCATTTCCCCAGTCCACTGCAGTAATGTGGGGATGAGATGGGATAATGGACACCAAAAGCACGTTGTAAACTGTAAAGTACAGTGCAAATGAAAAATATTGGCATTATTATTAGTGTTATCATTACTATTAATACCTTCCAAGTCAGATCCCAGTTAGGAAGTAGCAAACCATGTATAAAAGACCCCTCATTTGGGCAAGCTATTTACTGCAGGGAGCCGGAGGAACCAGCTGCTTTGGCCCACATTGAAGAGCCAGGGATTTTAAAGACATATGTGTGGATTTATATGAAGTTCTCTCTTAAGAGCAGTTCAAAAAGCCCTCTGCAGATGTGGTAGGAATGGGTAAAGTAAGCAGGATTGTGTCCTGGAATTGAGATTCTCTCTCCCAATTTCAGGCCTTCCTCCTAACTAGGCCCAGGGTTATCTTTGCTGGCAAGAACTAGTCTTGAAACTGCTATCGCTCACCTCCTTGCCTAGTCCCTTCCAGGGCCATGTGCTTGCCACCACCCCACCACCCCACCCATAACCACTCACAAGACAGTAGGACAGTAGGTAACAGTGATGACCCATAGCTGATAGTCCCCTAACCCAGTTCCACCTGGCCACCTCTGATCCAGGCCCACATTCTTCATTATTCCACTAGGTTCCAGAGCTACCCTTCCCCAGTAGGCTATGCTGCCTTTACTTGGGGATACAGAGTTCACTGGCCAGGAGAATATGGTAGCCAGGGCAGAAGGGGATGGGGACAGCAAGGGATGGACTTTGCCACTCCCCTTCCCCAGGCTGGGATTGGCTCCTACCATGATTCCTGCCAATAAAGTGGTCCTGCCAAATGTAGGACCCTGCAACTCTTAGGTTTCTCAATCTGTATGGTTGTATAATTTTCAGGTGGACTGGTAGATAAGGAAACCCTCTAAGATTGCTCTGTGGTCCTTAGCAGGGGCTGCTTAATACAGCTGTTACTATGATGGCAGGGCCAGCCTCAGTCCATTCTGGGACTAATGGAAGGCTTTCTACAAGACAGAGTTTCTTCTTTCCCACCTCTTCTCAAAGCACAGGGAGGAGATCAGCCATAAATCTGCCTCAGGGACCCTCTTGGTGAAGAGAAAGCAGTTACAGCCTGAGCCTTTCTCGTTTTGGCCCAGCTTCCTGGAACCAGATCAGTCAACTTAGAGAAGGCTGAGTTCAGGGAAGAAGTATGTGGATTTATGCAGTAGCTCCAGAGGCATGGCCTCAACCAGTCACAATTCCTCAGAACTCCTCCAAGCAGTTTTCCTGGATGCAAACTCACTCCGGGTCCATTCTGCCATTGTATATGGGGTTGCGGGTGCACTAAGGAAGGAATGGTGAGGATAAGGGAACCTCTCACCCTGGGAGTTAGCCAGAATCTGCGGGTTCTTTCAGTTTCTTCAGCTGGAAAATGAGGCTATTGAGATGCCTACCTCTTAAAGCTATTGTAAGGAACAAAACCAATTTACATAGAGTACCAAGTACAATGTGTTATATAGCAGAGACTCAAAAACATAGCAACCGATTTTTAAAATATTTTACACAAACTATGTTTTTTAGCAGCAAAAATACTTCAGTCAGGGTTGAGTATGGTATACCCTCGAGCTTTATAAATAAGTCACCAAACCTCCTTGGACCTCAGTTTCCCCAAATGGTAAGTGAAGGTGACTGTGTAGTTATCTCCCCAGAGGCTTTAGTTGCTATTTTAGCCAACCTTGATATTCAAAGACACAAAATGTTGCCTACAGTTAACTACTGGCTAACAGCTCTAGGTTACCTGAGAATTTCAACTAGCCAGATTCTCTAGCCCAGACCAGAAATATCAACAATTTAAAGTCAGCTAAAAGTACCAATATCAAAAGAAATATAAATCAACAGACACTCTTCACCCAACTCAGAGTGCTTACCAGTTTATAAAGGACTCCCCACTCCCTCACTCGCCATTTGCCCTTCCCAGAAATCCATTAATCAGGCCTGGTGTGAGTGGGGAGTAAGAGCAGGGGCGAGAGGGCCCAGTGGGGATCTATGCTGCATCTTGAGTTGGGTAACTTGCCACAGAGAAGGAAAATGCTTAGGCTTGGGAAAAGTTTTGCCAAAAGTCACACAGTGGAATAGTGACAGAACTTTACTATACCCCATTCCCAGCCCAGTTGAATCTTCTCTGTAGCATTTTCAGTCCTCACTGGCTTCCACATGTTTTGGTCCCACAATGTTCTAGCACATTCCAGAAAGCCTGCTGACTTCAAAATCCAAGGACTGCTAACCTGATCTGTAGATGCTCTCATCAGCAACACCCCAGCCAACTCTCCTAAACTGTGGAACACATTCCTCTACTGTCCTTTTCTTTAAGATATAAGTTTGAGTGGCCAAACAAAGGTTCAAACAGAAAGAAACCTGCCAACAAGAGCAAAGATACAAAATATGATATATTATTTAAAGAAAATGACCTATGAGATGATCTGGAACTTGAATTACTCATTTCTAAAACCCACGGCCAAGGTCTACTCTCAAAACCATTTGTTCAGGACCTTAAGAAAGGGCTGCCTGGCTTGGTACCTTTTGGTGGAGGTGTAGAGGGTGCTGTCAGAACCCCAACCTAAACTGTGCCTGGAACTACCCCTCTCCTAATTTTCAGCCCTTCTGTTGAGGGGCAACCCCCCTCAAGTGGGCATCCCACCAACTCTAAATGCAGCACAGAACACCACTGAGCCCTCTTGCCCTTGCTTTTACTTCCCAACCACTAGCCTCTCAATTGAGTTGTTTTCGTACTCAGCCTTGGGTAATTCATTCTGGCAAGCCTCAGTCTGTCCATTCGACCTTTGGGAATGGACTGTCCTTCATCTTATAGTCACTACATTTAGCACAGAACAGGAGCTCAAACAACATTGATTCTCCTGAATTCTAATTCAGCTGGAGATTGCCAGCCTAGAACTAAAATGATGGCTTTAACCATTACAGACTGTGAGGCTTGAGAAAGTGGCCTAAACTAGTGGTTCTCAACCTTTTCCCATTTGTGTATCCCTTTTAAAACCATTTCTATGAATTGTACTCCTTGTTTTTAAAACAACTTCTTTTAAATACTGACGCTTTTGTTCAGTGCCAATCTTAACGTAAAATAATGGAAATGAGGTAATAACTTAGGAAAGACAAATTACTACACTAAATGTACAAACCACAGGTTTACTTTTACAATATGCATAAATAATGATAATTATGATCAAGTATTTAAACATTAAATTAAAATACTTACAAAAAATCACAAAGATGATGCACTTACTGTAACTTAGTCAATAACTAAACTGATCAAACAATCTGGCTACAGATGTATTTATATGTTTGGAGAACTTCTAGAAAACTCGAAAATAGATTGTTCTGAAATTGTGCATAATGATTGGTAGTACAGTGTGGGAAGGGTTCATACCCACACCCTCACCAATCAACATTCACTACTGTGATCTAATTTCGAAGTGTCTCCATTAAAGGTGATTCAAACTTAACATTTATTGTTCTATAACTAATGTTTTGCATTTTTTACTTTACTTATTTTTTCACAATTACTGATTATTTTTCACGTACCCCTGAATGGCCCAGCATGTACCCCTGGGGGTACATGTACCACTGCTTGGGAATTAATGGCCTAAGCTTTCTGAGATTCAAATACCTTATGTATAAAATAAAAAAAAATGTTACCTACCATGCAGGATTGCAGTAAGGATTAGAGATGATAAGTGTAAAGGGCAATTTGTTCACTAGGTACCGAGCAGATGTTCAATACAGGACCCTTGTGATTGGGCTTCGTACAGCCACTTTCTCCACTCCAGCTCCTCAGCTGCCACCCTATGTCCTCTGAAGATGATGTAAGCTGCATGGCTGTGCATCCTCTGGTCTCTCCCTGCTGCAAAGTTAAAATCCTTCCCTCTGCCTTTTATCTCATCCATCTTGCACACCCTTGCCAGATTTATTTTCTTACATCCCTGACTTCAGTTCATCTCCCCTCCACTTACCAAATTATTCCACACTGCCTACAGGATCAGGACCAAACCCCTTCAGTTGAACTTCAATACTTGCACTCCCTGAATGCTCCTTCCAGGTTTCCTAGCCTCACTCCTCTGCCCCTTAGCCCCAGCCCCCAACACACAAGGTCTTCTCCAGTCTGAGAGATGGGATCACCCAGACACCATCTTCCCCAAGAAATGGGCTTTCTTGGTGAGTCTTCTTGGTGCTCCAGCTTCCTTCTCAGGCTGCCGAGGTTCCCTACCCAGCTTACCTAGAACAACAGGGGCTGTTAGGGCCACCTACTTTCCACTCCTCTCTCATGTTCCCAAATCTCCTTAAAGAGAAATGTATCTGAGGTGGATGTTATTCCTGCATAGTAAGGCTTCCACTATATCAGCACTAACATAGCAAGCTTGAAGTCAGAAACAGGTGCTACTTCCACCACCTCACCCCCAATCCCAGTTCAGATGAAGAACAAGAGAGGAGTCAACCCCAGGAAAGCAGATGTAATGAGGCAGCAGAAGGAAGCCTGCAGAGGAGAAAGTAGGCCAAGTGAACAATGGAGACCCCTGACTTTCCGATGTATCCTCTCTCATACAAACCATAACCTATGAGAAAGGCCAGCTAAAGAAACAGGCTTGGAAAAGGATCAGGATCACTGTGCTTAGAGGAAGAAGCCTAACATTGGGGTCCAGAAATTCATGCTCCTCTTCCCAACCTCTACAAGACTGAAGAGAGGTTGACGTGGTACAATTTCCCTCTAGAAGTAACCTACCCTCACCAGTTCTACATCAAAATCCAAAAGTGGCATCTTCCCTGCCTGACACATGGCACACTCCTAATCCTCTTCTAATGTCCCATTCTAAAACCCTTTCTAAAACTCCAATTTGTTGTGGTATATTTACACACACACACACACACACACACACACACACACACACACAAAAGCAAAACCTCCCAATTCCCCATTCTTTGATGGTCCATTCCTCCATGATTAGAATGTCATTACACAGCCTTGCATTTAGGAACAAAACCCCACCACTGGGCATCAACCTCCTCTCTGTCTTAAGAGTTATATAATCTGAACCAGAAAAGACTCAGTCACTATGCATCCTGCCTGCCAGCCCATTACTAATTTTGTGTATACCACTACCCTTTGCCTAGCCAAACCCCTCTTTGGAAGCTTTCCAGGATATGTAAGGCTCTCCAATCTCTCTCCACAGATTGTCTCTATGCTCATGAATCAGCAACCAAAGGTATGTGTAGTCTAGGGTCTAGGCAGTCCAGATCCTGAGCTTGCTATTGAAGGGAGACATCATGATTTATTTATTTTTCTTGTAGTTGCAACATATCCCCCTTCTCCATCCTCATTAGGCATACTCAGTAGATACCCGAACCTTTTGAATCATTTCTCTAATCACTTTCATATGGGTTAGTGCAAATTGGAATGCTAAAGGTGTTCTCAAAAACTCTACAAAGACAAGTCCTTCTGGAACATTAATTAACTGCTGTGCAATGCTAGGCTTTGAGGGGGTTGCGGCTGAGTTTCAGGTTACATTTACCCCTCTGAGGGGTTCCAAGAGAACTCAGACATCCATGTTATCAAGGAGACAAAGTAGAGGCAGAGAAACTTAATTATAGTTTGTCTCTTACTATAATATAAGCCCAAAAATGTCCAAGGAAATCAGGGAACCAAGAGTTCTGAGAAAGAAAAGGTCATCATGGATTGCAAGAGACAGGCAAGAAAGACACTGAGAAGGTAGGCTCAGGGCGGGGGCCAGAGAGGAATGAGAATTCGGACAGTGTAGGGTGAATGGGTTTGGATTTAGGGAGGGGAATTATATACAGCAGATATATTAGTTAGTTGTTAGTTTTGAGGCAGAGCAGAAGACAGGTCCAGTCCTGGGCTGGAGATGTCCAGCTACAAATAAGGCCTTTGTGTTGGTACTGGGCATTGTGGGAAGAGGTTAGTATAGTATCTGCAGTACTTGCTGGTGCCACAATGATCCCCAGTTAGCCTTCCTCCCAAGTGAGGAATTTACTGTCTCCTCTCAGAGGGTTCTTCATCCTCAGAGGTTGACCAAAGGTCCAAGAAGGGCCTGAGGAGCTCCTAGGGCATTCCCTCTCTCCTATTAAAGGAAAGGCCTAGAATCCATTGCCAGAGGCACACTGCACAGCAGTCATCGAGCGGTGGGCAGGCCTGATTAAGAGGAGCCCCACTGGGGGAGGGGTCTCCGCTGGAATCCCTGGAGGTGGGGCGGGGAATCCAACAGCTTAATGCACTCAATCATGTAATACTGCCGCGGTTGCAGTAGGTCAGCAGAGCCGCAGAGGAAGGTGCTTTTGTGCGGGACATGCTCGCCTTGACCCCACAGCCTATGCCACGAAGAGTCTGGCCAAAAAGAGGCCAGATCTGCAGGACCAGTCCAGCAGCTGCCTGAGTGCCTGGTCTGTGGCGTGCCTGGTGGGTACAGCACCTCATGGCCGGGAGCCTAGGGAAAGTTGGGCAGTCACCAGTGTCAGAGTTGTGTCTGCAGCAGACAATGACAGTGGCTCAGTGGGTTGGGTATTTTAAGTAACTGCAAAGTTGTAGGGTTTGGCTACTTGTCTAGCTCTCTGACACACTCAGACGGTACTTTCCCTACAGCAATAATTGTTCCCTCAGCCTCTGGCACAGAAACCCCCTCACAACCCCGTGCTTATCGCTATTTTAAAGAAGGAAGCTGGAGAGAAAAACGCGGCCACATGGGAGAGGGGGCGAAGCGAGGGGGGAGACAGAGCGGCCTTGCAGCTCTAACCCAAGTGCTAGTTTAAGCCGCAGCTCTAACCCAAGGTCTAAGGAAGGACCCCTTGCCAGTCTGTCCGTGCGGGCGTTCTCCAGAAGTGCCTGGAGGCCCAGGAGCAGGGGCGGGGGGGAGCTGGTTAGGGCCACATGGCGGAGGTTCTGAAGGGAAGTGGGCAGCCCACAGGCCCAAATGAGCTCCCGCAGCGAGGAGGCACACAGTGTAGATACTCCTAATCTACGCCAAAGTCAGTATCCGTCGGACCTAGGCCAGAGCTCTAGCTTCCTCTGCAGAGCGGAGAAGCAGGAGATGCGCAGAGGAGGGGAGGGGTGGCCGCCGGGCCGCTGGGTGAGCGACACCCGCATAACACAGCTGTTCCAGTTAATGTGCTACAACAAAGCTGCAGAGATCCCGGCCTACAAACGCACGCTGCGGGTGCTGGCTGGCGGCTTCCCTCCTGGGACGGAGCTGCAACACGTGTGAGCCCCATCCCCGCCTTCCCAAGTACCCGGCGGCATGGCCCGAGCTAGCCCAACCGCCTGCTGGACCGCTTCCCCCAGCCCCCAGCCCCCAGCCTTGGTAGCCTCCGCCCAAGGGTCTCTGCTCTGGCCCTCACCGGAGAGTGCTTAAAGCGGGTTCCAAAGAGGACCGGAGAGCGGCCCAGAGGCCGATTAGCCCAGCCCTAGAGCCCTTCTCCAGGCGGCCAGAGCGGAGCAAGCTGGACTGCATCAGACGGCGGGCAGGCGGAACCTCCTAGTTGCCCCCAAAGCTTACCCGGCCCGGTCCGGTTTCTAGCCCGGTTATTGTCTGTTCCGCAGCCCTGGTTGAGGCTGAAGCTTCGGCTGCTGCGGCTGCTCCTGCCGCCACCGCTGCTCCTGCCGCCACCACCACAGCTTCAGTCACCTACTGCATTGGTTTTCCTTCCCCAGGCTCTGGGCAGCTCCCCCATGCCCTCTCCCCATGGACTCCACAGCCACAGGGTGGGGTGTCCACGTCCCGATTGACAGGCGTGTGGCCCAATCGCCACAGAGGGAAGGCGTGCCCTGACCCGCCCACTGCTTTCCTGGGTGCGTTCCCTTTAAATGCAAATAAGTCCTAGCGTGCTTTTGGCAGGGAACCGAGAGGGTGCCGAAGCCCTCAGGGACACCTCACTCCAGCCTCCAAGCCGGGCGGGTCGCTGCATGGCGACACCATGAGCTCGCGGGGCCGGTCCCGCCCGGATGGGGCTCGCCGGAGCCCTGGAGCTCGGTTTCGGTTTTGCATGCGCTCCCATTTCCGTGGTCGCAGTATAATCGCACTGCAGCACCCTGGTCTCCCCCAGGCATTTTATTCCAGAATGAGAGACAGGCGGGGAGAGGCGGGGTGAAGAGTCTGGGGAGTCTGGAAGAGACGGCAAAGCCCCTTGGAACCAATCCAGGCCCAACCTTAGGGGTAGAGAAGGCCTCGCAGAGCGCGCCACCAGGCCGCTCAGAGGACGTACTCACCTGCCAGGAAAGCCAATTGCAGCGTTCGCGCCCCAGCTTCGTCGGCCTCTTTGGCACATCAAGGCTTTTAGGGATCATCTCGGTCAACTTCCACCTATTACCAAAGGGCCTGCTGCTTCTCAGAGAAAGGGAAGCACATCCCAAAGGTCACCCGCCCTGCCAGCGACAGGGGCAGATTTGGAATTCAAAACCCCAAGGTACTTGTTCAGGGCTGCTTTCACCTTCTCTTGAGAGACCTGTTTCAGTAGTTTGACCCTCACCCAAATTTTCCACCTTTCACGGAACTTAAGGGGATTCCCAAGGTGTGTAGAGACCTCTCCCCGCCCCCCTCCCCACATCTTTTAATAGTGTAGTTCCCATTCCCTGAAAGTCTAGATATTGAGAGAAAAATCTTTACTCAGCCCAGACTGGAGGTCAAGGCTGAGGGCTGACTGAGGAGGACTGTACCAACCTTGTCAGCTGCTGTGCCTGGGATGTGGCAGGGGTACAGCCTGAGCTTAGGTCTCTAGGTAGCCCAAGGGCATTAAGTGGCATTAGTGGCTGCCAGAGTCAGGTGAGCTGAGGCAACAAATCCATTTCTACCACTACTTCAAAAATATCTAGAAGGCCCAGCCCTAAAACTCTGTGAATGCATAAAAACAGAGTTTGAGGGGATGAGAGATGGGGGTGGGATTAAAGAACAACACCTGCTTTTTTTGCGTTGCAGAAGTATTCTCTGCTTATTTACTGGGTACTGTCTATCTTGAAAATATCCAGCTGCTAAACTGGTAAGAGGAGGACTACGTCTGCATGTGTGGAGCACAGGAACTGACATGGCTGCTAGGACTGGTTTCTGGCTACAGCTCTGCCTCAGACTTGAAATATAAACTTGGCCAGTCCCTTTTCCTGTTGGGGCCAGTCTATCACCCCAAATCCACAAGGAGTGGGTAAGACTGGTTGAGCTCCTTGACCTCTTCCAGCACTGACAGTTCAACTCAATTCTTTCTACAATATTCCAATATGTTCTATAGAATCTTCCATGATATCCTATATATCTCCAACCAACATCAGCAATTGTTACATCAGACCTCCTATCCTAGTCCCAGGTCTAAATAAATGGCAAGAACGGGGAGTTGCCACTGACTGGCTCACTGTGCAACTTTGTTGGGCAAGTACCTTCTCTTCTCTAGCCTCAGCTTCTCCACCAGGAGAAGGCTAGAGAAGAGAAAGTACTTGCCTAACAAAGTTTCACAATGAGTCAGCCACTGGCAACTGAACTGTACTAGTACCCTGCATCTGTGCTTTCCTGTTATGCAGTCTTGATTCTCAATTGTTGAACCTGACTTGAAGGTGTCTAGTGCCTCCTTCATAGGCTTCCCCACTGCCTCATGCCTCTGGTTGCCTGCCACCTGTTCACATTTGACCCAGAACCTTGACTCTGTGAAGTGGCCAAATATTACAATTTGGAGAAGACATTTTCCAAACCTGGTGCAGGAAAACACAGGTCTAGGACAGTCTCAGCTGTGGGAACAGAGAGTGAAGTGTGCAAAGTAGTCAAGTGATAGGCTTGAAATAATCCTAAGTCGAGGGGGCTCTGTGGTGCTGCTTCTGTCACAGGCACTAGTCTTTCATGTCCTTTGCCCAACTGTTAAACATTTTGCCATACCAGTCAGTTTTGGGACTGACAGATATTGGACATTGAGTTGGGCCCAAAAGAATTAGGGCTTCAAGAAAATGAACTTAGTATTTGACATGCTAAAGAGGTTTCCCAGCTGGGTGCCTTTCTTCTTAGTCCTGATATTTCTAAGTCTCAGGAGGAGATTATGTATGTATACATTAAGGGGGAAGGAACATGACAGGGTGAGTAGCACAGCTCCTTGTTTGTATGGCCTACTCCTCCCCAGAAACAGTGTAGGGAAAGACCAATTGTGGGCACAAACTTGTACCTCAAAATGCCTTCTTGAAGAGGAAGCCCTCCAGGTTCCCATTCTACATGCTGACTGACACATGATCAACTTGTTTGGTCACTATTGGGGATGGTGGTGGGGAGCAAGAATATTTTTTAAATTTCTTCACCTACAAAGATAATCTCTTTATGGTGCAGTGAAAAGCCCATGAGAACAGATATGTAGGGTGTAAAAAAGCAACTCTTTAAACTCAAATAGACAGACTGGTCCACATGAGTACAATGCTCATTTCTTTCTTCACCAAAGGTTCCGTAGTCCTGGCCTGGTGATAGACATTGGAAAGAGAGGGTATAATGGTAATGTTCTGGTAGAAGGGGTCTCTGAGGATGGAGTTGTGAGAGGAGCTGAAAACTAGATGCCTGGCAAAGGTCATCCGAAGCATTATGTTTGAAGAGATTCCTTCTCCCCAGAGTGGGGAGGGTCATCAGAGGAAAATTCACTGGAGGATGGCCTCGATTATGTCAAGTCAAAGAAGTAGGGTAAGGATTCTTGCTCTATCCAAAGCCTATCTCTGTGAGATGGTATGGTGGTTTGGACAAGAGCTAAGATTCTGGATGCCTGGGGCTGAGTATTTGTGTAGGTGGAAAAAAAAAAGCTGGAAATTAGGCTAGAAAGGTAGGTCTGGGGCCAAAGTATAAAAGACCATGACCATTCAACTAAGGTGAGGCTCAGCTAGCTAAATTTTTCCTTCCCAAGAAAGCAAGGGGTATAGTAGCTCTGCTACCAGACTGCTTGGTCTAGGATGCTGGCCCTACTACTTAGGAGTGGTGTAACCTGTGCAAGTTATTTTACCTCTCTGAGTCTCAGTTTTCTCTTCTGAAAAATGGGAATACAAAATAGTATCCATGTCACAGAGTTGTGGTGAGAATTAAATTGAGTATTCCATCTGAGTGCCTAGCACAGAGTCTGATACATACAAAGCTCTCAATAAATGTTAGTTGCTGCTGCTATTATTATTGTTGGTCTTCTTACGAACTATTATACAGATGCTCAAAGTTATAGAACTCATATTACTTTGAAACCACTTTTTGATATAAACAGACATGAGCTTGTGATTTATATACACAGATTCCTTTTGATTATGCAGAGTCAGACTGAGTTTCCCAGGGGAGAGGGTGTCTTTTTTCATCTTTTCATCTTCAGCACTCAACAGACAGTTTAGCACAAACTTAGTGCTAAGCATATGAGCACTGTCTGGAAAAAAATCCAGCTATAAATGCCTTTATTTTTCATATTACATGGCTAGATACTTTCTGGACAGCTCTCACACATTTGTTGAACATGGTCAAAGGAGATATCTTTAGTTCTATTATCAAGCTTAGTTGCCAGCATATACTAGTGAAGTGTGATGTTGCCACTCTTTCTGTTTTCTTGTGATGCATGGATTTTTCAGTTGTTTCTGTGCCACTCAGGTTTTCCTGTGTTGGGTCCTGGCTGGCTGTTTATTGTATTTTTTGTGAGAGGTTTTATGGACTTCCTCTCTGGTTGCCATCTTTCCAAACCCCAATGGTGCAAATTATTTTATTTTTTTTGTGGAGTATTCCCTGGCTGGGAATCAAACCCAGGTCGTGGCACTGAGAGCACCGAAGTCTAGCCACTACACCACCAGGGAACCCCAATGGTGTAAATTCTTAATGTTAAAGAGAAAGGTATAGAACCCTCTCAATGCTTCTCCTTGAACATCTGCTCTTTGTCTTCTAATTCATTGCAGGACATTCAGGCTTGTCACATTGCCTCATTTCATCCTCAGGACAACAGTGTGAATTAGATGGTGACCCTAACTCAAGAATGACAGTCACTATGAATTCTCGTATCTGGGCCAAAAATGAGCCTTGCAGATTAGTATATGTCAAAATTCATAGCTGCACTGAATAGAGCCCATGGCCTAATGGGATGGTGGGAAGAGAGTGGTAACATTACCTGGCTAAGGATCTGGCTGCTTGCCACTTGTAAGCCAGTAACCAAGAGACAAGCAGGTTTATCCAACATGCCAGCATTTTAAGAGTGTGGGGAACTTGTCCAAAACCCATCTCACAATTACTTTTAATGTAGGTGTATTAAATGCTCCAATCAAAAGATTGAATAACTGAATGGATAAAAAAAATAAGACTCTTACATAGGCTGCCTCCAAGAAAGTCACGTCAGATTGAAAGATACAGATTGAAAGTAAAGAGACAGAAAAGATATTTCATGAAAATGGAAATTTATAAAAAGCTGTGGTAGCAATACTTATGTTAGACAAAATAGACTTTAGAACAAAAGCTATAACAAGAGATAAAAAGGGCACAGTAATCCCACTTCAAGGTATTTTTCCAAAAAAACCCCCAAACATTACTTCAAAGGGGCATGTGCATCCACATGTTCATGGCAGCATTATTTACAATAGCCAAGATATGGAGGCAACCTAGGTGTCCATCAGTAGAAAAAGTAGTACACTTGTACAATGGGATATTACTCAGCCATAAAAATAAAATTTTGCTATCTGTAAAAACATGGGTATTGTGCTGAGTGGAGTAAGACAAATGCCATAAGATTTCACTTATATGTGGAATCTTAAGAAACAAACAAACAAAGCTGAAACTTATAGAGAGATCATTTTGATGGTTGTGAGATGGGAAAGGGTTTAGGGCAATGAGTAAGAAAGGGAAAGGCATTAAGAATTACAAAATTATCATGGTGATGTAAAGTATAACTTAAGAAATATAGTCAATAATATTGTAATAATTATGTATGATTTTAGATGGATACTGGGTTCATCAGGGAGATCACTTTGTAAGTTATATAAATGTATAATTACTATGTTGGACACTTTAAATTAATATGATGCTGTTCTTATATGTCAACTGTAATTGAAAAAAATAAACAATTATTTTTTAAAATTCCCAAATGAGACAACATCAAATTAAAAACCATGTGCACAGCAAGGGAAGCTATCAACAATATCAAAAAGCAACCTACAAAATGGTAGAAAATATTTGCAAATTATATATTTGGTAAAGGAGTTAATATTTCAAAATATATAGAGAACTCATACAACTTGATAGCAAAATAAGTCTGCTAAAAATGAGCAAAGGATCTGAATAGACATATTTTACAAAGAAAATATACAGATGGCCAAGTGGTACATAAAAAGTTGCTCAGTATCAATAGTCATTAGACAAATGTAAGTGAAAACCACAATGAGATATCAACTCACACCTGTTAAAATGGATATTATCAAAAAAGACAAGAAATAACAAGTGCTGGTGAGAATATGGAGAAAAGGATACCCTTGTGCACTATTGATAGGAATGAAAATTGGTGTGGCCATTATGGAAAACAGTATCAAATTTCCTCAAAATATTAAAAATAAAATTACCCTGTGATCCAGCAGTTCCCCTTCTGGGTATTTATCTCAAGAAAATTAAAACACTAACTCAAAAAGATACATGCA
Source organism: Lyroderma lyra (assembly GCA_004026885.1). Taxonomy (NCBI): domain Eukaryota; kingdom Metazoa; phylum Chordata; class Mammalia; order Chiroptera; family Megadermatidae; genus Lyroderma; species Lyroderma lyra. The sequence continues at coordinate 133,588 of PVJL010003594.1, read as the reverse complement.
CCCTGATGTTCATTGCAGCATTATTTATAATAATAACCTAAGATGAATAGATGAATGGATTTAAAAAGTGGTGTTTATAGAGAGTTAAATATTATTGTCATAAAAAATTAAATGTTTCCATCTTCAACAACATGGTTGAAACTTGAGGGCATTATGCCAAGTGAAATAAGTCAGATAGAGAAAGACAAATAATGTGTTAACTCACTGATATGTGCAATCTAAGTTTTTTAAATGACCTTATAGGTACAGAGAACAGAATGGTGGATGATAGAGGTGGGGTTAAGGAGTGGATGGAGAGGGTCAAAAGGTGCAACTCCCAGTTACAACATAAATAAGTCCTGGGGTATAATTTACAGCATGGTGACTATAGTTAATAGTCCTGTATTGCATATTTGAAGTTGCTAAGAGTACAGATCTTAAAAGTTCTCATCACAAGAAAAAAATTGTAATTATTTATGGTCATACATGTTAGCTAGATTTATTGTGGTGATCATTTAACCATACAAACAAATATTGAATGTTGTACACCTGAAAATATTATATGTCAACTATAGCTCAATCTAAAAAAAATGCGATGCTGCCAGATTTTCCCTGGGGAATTAGAAAACATGCTCTCTCTACTTTTAGCAAGTCACTCATGTGACTGTACATGCCCCGATCTAAGAACTGAAATCTTCACTTTTAAAAGACCAGGGTATTCAAGTCCCTCTCCAGTCTACTCCCCAGCCTAGTTCTTGTTCCAATACATTGAACTTAAACCAGATTTAACTGGTTATCCAACCTGCCCTACTTTTTCTCATTTCTATGTGTTTGCTTGCTCCTTCTAGTCATAAGTTTCTTTTCCTCTGTACTGATTAAAACTCTTTTCCCCCATTCAAGTCCAAAATCAAATACCACCTTTTTCATCATACTTCCCCTCAAGATAGCAGCTGAAGGGAATCTCTTGGGTTTCCGAAGTCCAGTAGGCCATTTTGCACTTTGGATGTAGTCTGTGGTGGCCACCTTTCTGAATAAAAGAAAATAATTTTCCCTTTGCAGATTAGAATACAGACTGATCAGTGATATGTGAAGAGCAGAGTTAGCTCCGGGCTTACAGAAATGCTAGGAAGTAGGGGAGGGTAAAAGGAAAAGAGGGAGGGAGGGAAGAAGGAAGACAAAAAATAGAGGTGAGGAGGAGACAGGTAGAGAAAGAGAGAGAGAGAGAAGGAAGGAAAAGGCCTAGTTCACTTGGAAGGGTTAAGATTTGGCCTTCTTGAAGGCTGGTGGCTGTAATGAAGAGTAGGCAGGGGAGGAAACTAGCTTATCATCTGGGACCAATGTCAAGGGAGAGATTTCACTTCAGGAACAATGACATTACCTCTGCCTCCTTCTCATACCTCCTAAGGAAGTTTTCTTCAGAAGATCCGTTATCAGAATTTGACATGATCCATTCCAATCCCTGGCCTATTGTCTGGATGGGAATGGTTAGGCCTGGTGGGTGGAAGGGACTAAGACAAGCCTTGAAGTTGTCTCTGCCCACCAGCAGCACAGGCAACTGAAAATATAACAGCTAGTAATATGGGCACTTAACTTTGGTGAGGTCTTAGTTTGATAATCTGGGAAATGGGGCTAAGAGTTTCATCCTTTCCTCTCTACCTAGAATTGTTATGCTCCTACCTCCTCCTCATGTGTAAATCCTTTGAAATTCCCAGAGTATACACATACTTTTGTGGTTAAACCAGGGAATCTGTGTCCCAGATGTCACAGGGGAGGCCACTCTGGCCAGACCCCATTCAAAGGGAGCACTTTCCCAGGGGTCTATAGCAGATGGGTTTGCTAAGGTTGACTCCTAGTCCCCAAGGTCCTTGACTAGGAGGATGGGGAACAGAGCCAAGGGAACTCACCTTTAAGAAGAGAGCTGGAGCTGCCTTCCCTGAAACCCTCTGTCTAGGTTTACAGCTCAGTCCTTCAGTTTTGTTGCTCCTTAGAGATAAACAGTAGCACTACTCTCCAAAATGCATAAGAATGAAAGTCTGGAAGCTGAGTGATACAGGACCACAGAGATAGAGATCCAGTTATCTTGTCTTTCTTCCTAAAGTCTCTCAGGCACTAGGAGCTAGGGAGAGTGGAAGAGGTAGAAGTGTGAGAGACAAGTCAGTGCAAGACCTCATTCCCTACCTTTTGTAACCCATAATGGGAGATCATGATGTAGTGGGGCTGTTAAGGCAGCTCCCAGGAAGAGCTCTAAACATCTACAGTGCTTCCCAGATACGAAATATCTGGACTTTTCTGCTCCATCCCTTCATCTGTGCAACTTTCACTGCTATCCATATCCCCACTCAAGGTGTTGTACAGGGGAAATGCAAGAAGGCATTGTGGAAGGATAAAAATGTAATAAAATGAGGGTGACTGGATCTAAATTTGGGTGGTTACATGTGCTGGTCCTGTTTTCCTCATTCCCCTGCTCTTCTTCACATCATAGGGAACTGACCACTATATTTCCCAAGATCCCCCATCAATCATCACCTGGCCGGGTTCATCCAATGGGAGGCACTGATACGAGAATAGGAAAAATGGAGAAGCCAGGATATTTAGTCTCCACATTTTGTGCTTCTGGTGGTGTTTCTGCTGTGTATGTTCTATAGCTTTTGCTATTATTATAAATTCAGTTCTGCTGTGTGATCCCAGCTCCAGACTCAGGTCACACAATCTACTCCCATTCCTCCATTCCCCACCTTCTCCTGTTCTGCCTTATATTGCAAGGGGCCTGACACTTGTAGGTTCTGTTTCCCAGTTTCTTGTATTTGTTGACTTCCAGTTTCTTCCAATGAGAGATATTGGAGGCAGACTGAAGGGTAAGAATGAAGGAAAAGTGAGGATATTTCTTCCTTTCCTATGGTTTAGGCAGCATCTCTCTTCTATGGTTCTGGCACCCATGGACAGGCCTGTAATTCCACTTTCTATCAGATGACCCCTGTCCCTGGATTCTGTATAACCTTCCTCACTCCTTCAGCTTAGGGGTGGTCTTGGCCTCCTAATGCCACTAATCTCTTGGTTACCTTCCTGTCCTGCTTCAATTCTCTGCCTATCACCTCTGTAACCAATTTAATTTCTGCATTAAATTCTGTCATATTTGGTAGTTTGTTTTTCCAGTTTGATCTTGATTATAAACTAAACTAGTGGGAATGCATTCTATGATTCAAGGTGAGTGAATGGCAGGCTCCTTGCTCCCCTGAATAAAAATAATAAGAGATTGGATGACAACACCCAAAAAGGTGCATTTCAGCAGCCAGAGAAATGGAGGGAAGTATTGGGCTGAGCAAGGTGATGCTATCCTTTCACCCACTTGAGTTCTTCAGGACCTTGCTTCTAGAACAGCACAGCTCCAAATTCTCTCAAGGATTTTGCGGGGAAGTGTTGGACATTGGGTTAGTTTTCTCTTTCAGTGGCAAGGACTCCTGTACCTGTCAAATGCTAACTATCACCATTCTTCCTCATGGCCAACCAGAATGCTCCCCAACAGTTAACCCCCACGCTGACACACATGCACACACACACACACACACACACACACACACACACACGCACACCAGACACAGCAGCTACCAGGATTTACTTTTGATGATTTTTATTGTGGAGGATAATACAAGAGAGCAGCTCCAAAGGAGTGCATAGAGCTATAGTACCCTCCAGCTACCTGGGTCCCCAGGAGGTTTTTTTTTTTTAAAGCATTATGAGTTTCTGGGTAGCCTACAAGATTACAATTGGTGGTTGAGGTAGCTAATCAACACAGGGGGAATATCCAGCTGGTCGATGGCTTGTGGCTGGCTGGTCTGGCGCAAGACTCTGCGGATAACTACACGAGCCTGTGATAGTAGTGACCGTGGAGTGGCTACAGCAAGGAGAAACAGGTCATAAGTAGCAATTCTCAGTGTAATTCTCCCATCCAAGTCTACATTCTTCATGTCCTGACTAATGCAGCCCTAAATGTTCTCTCCCTTCTAAGAAATGTTCCCTATGCTCCAGTCAATGCATAGTACAAATGGGGAAACACTGAGGCCTACAAAGAGCATGGTCAAGGCCACAAAGCAGTCATTGGCATAACCAGAACAATTTATCAGGGTAGTGCTATCCCCCCACCACATCTTATTAACCTTGTTTCCAATAAGGAATATGTAACCTCTTCTCCACTAGGACCCCAGGAGAGAGAAGAAGATGGTGTTTTCTCCATTTAATCCAAGAATGATTGGCTTGTAGGTTGATTTGGGGCCCTGGAACCACTACACCAGGAAGACTATGGTACTGGCCTGCTTGACACTCACCTCGTGCCTGTATCAACAATGCAGTGCCTTTATCGTCTTGTGAGTTAAGGTTCAGGGGAAGAGACGGAAGGTAGATGTTAGCACCAAAATCAATTAACAGCTGGATGTACTCTGGAGCACAGTTATGGTGGAGGCAGGTTTCAAGAAGGGTACGGGGCCATGGGACATGAGCTAATAGGCACTGGTCAGTGCAGTTGTAGTTGGGGTCTGCCCCATGGAGTAAAAGCAGGTGGAAACAGTCAAGGTGCCCATAGACTGCAGCCAAATGGAGGGGGCCAGAACATGAAGCTATGTTTGATGCCCACACTGGTAGTTTAGCCTTGACATTGGCATCTGCACCATGACCTAGGAGCTCCTGCAAGATGGCAACAGCACCATCACGTGTGGCTATGAGCACGGGAGAGCAGTTGTTGTAGATGCTACCACCAGGACAAGCACCAGCTTTCAAAAGCACACGCACACAATCCAGATGGCCATGGCTGACAGCAGTAAAAAGTGGTGTCTGTGCCTTGATGTCCAAGCTGTCAACATCAGCACCATGTGCCAGGAGGACCTGCAAACAACTAAGGTGGCCATAAGAAGCAGCCAAGTGCAAGGGTGTCCCAGGAATGCCCCAGCCACACCTACTGTTGATGAAACGTTTGTAATGCTCCTGGCGCAAAAGTTCGTCTAAGGCATAGGAGTCATTGTTGTACACTGCTTGATTGAGAGCCTGCTTCTCCCCTGTGTCAGTGTCTTCCTCATCCTTATCAGGCTGCAGGAGTGAGAAGATCTTGGTGATGTCCATGAGGTTCATCCTGGCTGACTAAAACAGAACTATTCTCATTATGATGAGGAGGATATGCCAGATCTGTGGCTAACAGAAATGGGAGAATGAGGGCCCCTATCAAAAGCCTGGATGCTCACCCTTACAGGAGGTTCACTCATGGGTTCCCTGCTTACAACTCTACTCCATCTTAAATCAGGCCCCAGAGATGGCTGGCAAAACAGATCAGGACTTTCCACAGCTTGGTGCCTTTGCATGTGCTATCCTGCCTGTCCTTCAAACTCCTACTTCTTGTTGGGCCTCCCTAATCTCTTCCTCCTGCTCTGAGGGATTCCAAAGAATTGCACTGTCATGAACTTTCACACAACATTTCCACTTATCTGTGCTTCATTGGTGCATAAATTTCAGAGTAAGGATGCCTGTGTTCATCCTGTATTTCTCCATTCCCAGTAGGGCCTACATTATGGCTGGGGACTTGGTAGATGCATCTTGCTTAGTTCAGAATGTATGAACTAATGAGGTGCCTCTGGTCTGGCAGTTGCTAGGCCAATAGAATGGTGCTTTGTGATGTTAAGCTCTCATCCCTGAGCATTCTGATATCAACATCCCCTCTTAGCTATTCAGATAAAATCCAACCTTTCATAGCTCCTCATATATGACCTCCCCTCAGACTTATGCTTCATACCTCAGGCAATGGAGTTGCTCAGGTAATGGATATTGAATGAAATCTACAGATGAAATAAATAGGTGGCATTACAAAGAACACACTTCAAGCAAAACGAAGTCAAATAGATGGCAGAAAATAGCTGAGGCTTCCAGGGCAATTCCTTCTTTTTGGTGACAACTGTTTACTGCCCCAGGATAACTTCATTCCAGGATTCTCTTTCATTACCATCACCTCCTTGGAACTCATGTTTCCCCCACCCCTCTGCATCAAGTTTTTTCCCATCCTCTCTGCCCCACCCAACCTAGAGCTGGATTCAACCTCAATTCCTCTCTCTCCAATATCCCCAGGACCTATGAAATAAGCCATTGTCCAATGACTGACTCAACCTAAACTTTACCTTAATAATCCAGTTTCTAGTGCTGCAAAGTCATCCAACTCAGTTTGTAATGACATCAGGATAAGCTGGTAGGTTTTCCAGAATTCCAGTCTCCCTACTCTCCTATACCCTGCAGCCATGGTCTCAGGGCCATACATCTCCTTTTACTTACGATCCACCTCCACCCCCTTTGTTGGGCTGGGACCTCATATACACACCTCATGTAAAAAATTGTGAGGTGCATGGGATCTTCCCCAACTTTAGACCCCTCCCCACCCACAAGCATCAACTCTTTACATAGTCTTATTATTTATTCACTTTTGGAAGCGACTATAAGAAGAGAATTTTTAAAACCGGACAGACCAAAGTTAGCAAATTAACACCCCCCAATTCCTAGTTGAGTAATCAAGGCAAAACTCTTTCCATCTTAGGGACTCAGTTTCCTTATCTACAAAACAGAAATGATAGTCCTTGACTCATGGGGTTTGTTAAGAGGAAGAGAGTTACTATATATTAAATCTCTAAAGGTGAGCTTCCTCTCTCTGTACCTTCAACTTCCTCATTGGTTCCTCCTTAACCATCTTAGGAAACAAAAGTACTTCTATGGTACTTTATCTCACTCAAGCTACCTTTCTCTTCATCTGTCTCTTCTTCATCAAATAGATACAAAGAGTTGTCTACTGTCTACTTTTCCACCTCTCATTCACTTCTCTACCATCTTCAGTCTGACTCCACCCACCCTCAATCACACACTGAGATTGTTCTTTAAAAAGTCATCCTTGTGGTTAAATCTACTGGATGTTTCTCAAATCTTTCCTTTTCAAACTTTTCTGGGGCATCTGTCCCCACTGACCACATTCGCCTACATAGTCCTCCCTTGGCTTCCTGGCCAGCCACTCTCCTGACTTTTCTCCCCTCTGTTCTCCCCTGAAATAGTTTTGTTCCCTTTGTTTTCTCCTTGATCACCTTCTCTCCAGTTTCAGAGCTGTAGCTCTCACTTTTATTATGATGATTTCAAGCCAATCACTCCAAGCCCTCCAACTCACTCTTTAGTAGAGAGTATATATTCATTGAGTTTCTACAGGTACTTCAAAGTCAGCAGTATCACACCACCACTACCACTACCACTATCATAAAACTTGATCCATATCTTAGTTCCTCACTATTTACCGCCAACCAAAACCCAAAACACAGACTTGTCTCAGTCCTCTTATTTCTTTGTCCACTCCCATTCAATTGGTTGTCAAGTTCTGCAGATTTTACTTCCTAGAGATATCTATATAGGCCCCATTTCTTCATCTGTATAGAGAGGATGATAGTAGTACCTGCCTAAGAGGGTTGTTGTTAAGATTAAATGGGTTAATGGATTGTAAGTGTTTAGAATACCACCTGAATGTAGTATTCAGTAACTGTTTTTACTGCGATGATTATCACTTAAGTCTTCTACAACTATTTCTCCCTACTTAATGTCTTATAACCTCAGAGCTTAGAATGCAACTAGTAAATCATTTAATTTAATTTCCTCAAATTAGACATGGGAAAACCAAAGCTCAGAGGAGAGCAGGGAATTTTTCCTAAGGTCACATATCTGATATTGATATTGATATCTGATATTGTCAGTTGTTTCATTAGCAAGATCCCAGAACAGACTTATAATCTTGTGATTTTCAAGGGTAATATTGTATTATCCTCATTTTGTGGATGGAGGAAACTGAAGCCTGAGAAGGTAAAGGATTTTCCAGGTGCCTTACATCAAGGCAATTACAGAGCCAGAAATAGAATCCATGTTTTTCTGCTCCACATCCTGTTTTCCTATTGCAACTTGAAAAATGAAGATATGACCTTCCCACTTGCCTCAACCAGTCACATTGCAGCTCCCAGAATCCTCAACTTAGAGAGCCATGCTGAATTCCAAGAGCTTCAGTCATGGAAAGTTTCTTTACAAACCATTACTTCTGACAGACAGCAAACAATCCCTTCTTACTATAGTAGACTCTCTGTGTTAACTGGAACTCAAACTACTAGTAATATTTTTGCCAGTTGCTTAATATTTTGCCAGGTGCTTGAGAGTCCCGGTTGCTTGATTTCTGATTAACAGAGAGTCTACTTACATTTATCTGACACCTACCAATCCCCATGGGTGCCATTTAACTGAGCCTCTACTGTGTTTTACTTTGGGATTTGTGTCCGGGGAAATGAAGAGGCAGGAAGTGTGGAGGAAAATGATGAAACTCTTACCAAGGTCATACCATAAGCCTATAGCAGGTTTCATCTAAGGAACCTCCACAGGGAAATCAAGCCATAGCCCCCAGTTAGCTTGGGCACTTAAGTGGATTGTGCCTTATTAGGTAAGATAACCAAATCTAACTACTCTATTTGTTTAATCTTGCCTTGTTGTAGTTTGTTAAACAAAGAGTTCTGTGACCATTCCTTGAGATCTTCTTTCTAATCACCAAAGTGCAGAGGTTTTAAACTTGTGTGTGTGTGTGTGTGTGTGTGTGACTGTGTGTGTGTGTGAAAGAGAGAGAAAGAGAAAGTTCAGGGAAGAGATTGAGATGGAGAGAGAGAGAGAGGAAGAGATTGAGATGAAGACAGAGTGATTGATAGAGACAGATTGGCCTCTGTGGCAATCTGATTAAGTCTCTGGTCACCTCTCAGAATGGTTTCTAATATGTAAATAAAATACATAGGATTAAAGAAAATAAATTATATTGAACTATAGCTACCCAAATATTTTAAAAGCTGCATGATACAGTAATAAATGTCCCTTACTAACATATTAAATGGGGTCTACTAATAATTTTTAAGTGATGACAAGCATAAATGACAATTTCAGATCTCTGTCATGACTGTAATATGATGTCTATCATTTCTTCTTGTGACCAAGTTACAGGAACTAGTAATACTACTGCCATTTGCTACCTGCATTCACCCTTAAAAGAAATGGCAAATTTCTAGTTAGAGATTATGGAGGTAAAAGTTGTTTACCCCATCTATGTTTTTGGACCCTTTGAATTTGAAGTCCTTCTTGAGGGTCTATGAATCCAGGTTAAGAGTGCTTACAGGAGATTGGCTGGTTTCCGTGGGCTCTAGAACAGTACTCCCTGCATTAGTAAACTCTTTAAGCTTCACCTTCCTCCCTCCATCCCGAGGAGCCTTGTCTGCCCTTCTGCCCTTGAGCCCACCCTGTCACAACCTCACACAGAGACTCACAAATACCAACAAGGACACAAAGATAAACCTTCACATTCCCTGTAGGTATAAGAGCAATTTTCCTCAAGAAGTAAGTCCCTTTGGACTTCAAAGCCTAGGCAGACACACCCTCTTGGGACAGACACAGCAGAAAGCCATCATTGTCTCCCTCTTTCCTTCTTGGGGCAGTTTCCCTACAGACCTCCCAAATGCCCCCAGAAACCAGAACCAGTGGGAATAACCTACAAAGGTTGGTAGTTACAGATCCATGGGCCCACAGGCCTAAGGGTTCACTCCTCCTTGGTAATATTATGAGGTCCTTGCCTCCAGGTACTCACCGGACTTTCACTTGAGGCCGTCCTGCCTAGGGTTCTCACTGCCCCTGCCCCTCTGTGAAGCACCAGGCCTTGGTAGCTTCTCCTGCCTCAAGGTCAAAGTAAGAGGGACTCTTGGTTTCCACGTTTAACAAACACTGCCTAAAGGCTAGTCATTGGCCCCTGGGCTGACTAGGTCCAGGAGGCTAATTTTAGGCTACCCTTCTCCCCCTGCTTCCCAAGGCGTGTTGTCTTACTAGTGCCATTCTGGGAGTTATACCAGCCAGAGGAAGGGGGCCAAGCATGGGAAAGTCCTGGAAGAACTGACTGACAGATAAACAGGTGCCTGGTGAGGCCAGGCCTCAGGGTCCTAGTGTGTACCAGTGTACCCTTCCCCACCACTTAAATGCGTTATACTGCCAGACCCCTGAGCTTCTTCCAGGCCACATCTTCCTCTGGGCAGAGGCTTCTTTTTCCCCCCTAATTTAGCCTCTATGGATTTTCTTTTCCTTTCTTGGAGGTCCATCAATATATCATTTTACCCTTCCTCCACCCCACCCCCATTCCCAAGAGTGAAGAAGATGGTGGGAAACAGAGACCTTCATGGTGTAATGTGTATCAGTAAGGTTTTTAAATTTTTAAAGGCCCTGATCATTTATAAAGGGCTCTTCATTCCACTAACCACCAGCCTCAGCCTGAAGAAAATACTTACAGCTCCCTCCACTCTTCTCACACTCAAGACATCATCAAACCAAATCAATGTATCCAGGTCTGGGAATTTTGTCAAAAGCTCAGCTTTTAATAGTATTATTTTTTCTCCCTGGTTGCCTTTAAATGAAGGATGTGATAGGGAAATACCTTTAGAAATAACAACTATGTATATTAGGTGTTACCCAAAAAGAAACTGAAGTTAGCTCCCTCTTTCCTCTGGGAGGGAATTCCAGCCTAGTATTTGGCACACAAACTACACCACAAGTAATATGATCATGCTGAGAAAATATATGGAGAAACTATCAGGCAGCCACTATGTGCAAGGTTCTAGATGCAGGAAAAACACAAAGCAATGTAAGAGATGAAGTCCCTTTCATTTTATTAGAAATAACAGACATTGTAACAACTATATTTCATAAAATATATAAATGCAAGAGCTAAAAGCTGCTTATGGATAACCTGTGACCATGTCAATCTCCCAAATTAGTCCAGGGGGTTATTGCAAGTTTCTGTGCCCCCCACATGCCACCCAAAATAATAACACCTTGACTTCTCCTGAAAAGTCTTTCTCTTTCCCCAATAAAGATAAAGTTCCAATTAAGAAAATTGAAAAACCAGTAAGGGGACCAGAGATATGCTGGGATAATGTACTAACAGTCTCTTTCACATGATTATTTTGGTGTTAGACATTGCACATTGAAAAAGGAATTACCATGTTCTGATAGATGTTCAATAACTTCTGCTTATATGTTTCCAATAATATGGTACTCTACATCCAGAAGCAGCACATCTCATTATTAGGAAGCTCAGTTAGTCTTTTTTTTCTGCTAAGTCTATATATGCATTTATAAAGCACTCCAAAGGTTAACTGCTGATCCTATCATTATTCACTCTTAGGACCTCAGAAAACACGATCAGTTTTTTACCCCAAAACAGCCCTATAGTGGTCTGACCTCAGGTATTCTATCCTTTATGTCACCTTATTTCAGAGAAAGGAGTCCAGCTCCTTCAACTATTTCTTTCAAGCTGGTATCTATTCAGTATCTTCTCCAATCTTGTCATCCATACATGAAGTGGTCACATGTCCTGCTTACACATTGACAGCACCAGGGAGTCCACAGGAAATGAGATAACTCCTTCAGAATATGTCAGAGTGTACCAGTGTGATCAGTGACTCTGAAGATTAGAAACACCAAAAAGCGTATCTGCTTCAGTGTAGTTTGAGCCAAAGTGTGATCTGAAGCCTCATGCAAACCTGATTAGCAACCAGTAAATAAGCTATTATTATATTAAAGATTACAGAGTAGGATATGATTCTTTTTTGTTTTGTTTTGTTTTGTTTTTTGGTATATGGGTAGCTCCCTGGCTGGGAACCGAACCCAGGCCGCAGCGCTGACAGCGTCAGCGCCAAAGCCTTAAGCCACTACACCATCAGGGAACTCCTTAGGATATGATTCTTAAAAAAAAAAATTAGTAGGTTTTTAATAGCAATTTTTATTAATATAATTGTATATTCACATGCAGTTGTGAAAATAATACAGAGACACTTCCCCCATACACTTTACCGTTTCACCCAATGGTAACATTTTGCAAGACTATAGTACAAGTGGGGGCTTAGCAAGATGGTGACCAGAGAAGAGATCCCTAAAACCTCTCCTGGAAAATACAATTAAAAAGCTATCCAGGATCTAATATAGGAACTCTTGAGTGGCACAGAGACAGCTGAGAGATCTATGCATCACAAGAAAACACCTGAAGGTTAGAGAAGAGGGGGTGAGTGGGAGGAAACAGAGATGGATTATGAGCTGACCCAACTGCAGCTAACTGAAGGAACTAAGAAGAAATCAGGAAGCACCACAATACTGGGGAAGGAGAAGGCTGAGCGGGGACAAGTGTGGAGGCCAGGGTGGTGGCAACCATGTGAGACTGTGGGTGAGATGAACCTACTAGCAGTGTGTTATAGACAGTCTGGGAGGTGCACCCTGGGTGGCACAGAAGCTGAACAAGGCATCCAAAGTACTCTAAATGGAAATAGGGCCCCCAGAAACACTGCAACTCTTGGTGCTTGCAAACACTATCGAGAGCTGTTGCCATGGAAACAAATTGCTGAAATATGGTCCTGGTTAAAATGCAACCTCAGGAAAAGAGAAAGGCTGAACTGGTGTCACTCACCATGACAAACTTGAAAGACCTTAACTTACATTCCATTGGCCTCCCCCTTCTCCCCAAGGTTCCCCAACTAACCTCAGGAAGTGGAGGTAATGAGAACTGCCTTGCCCCACCTCCAAACACTGGTGGAGACCTGCAATATGGCTTAAACAGCTACCATCTCTTCAAAAACTTACCCCCAGTGCCACCTAGTGTCTGCTCTACAGCAAGACACCACAAAAGTATGAATCGGGAAGAAAAGGAGATCTCCTTGGTAGTGTCAGAGGTAAAACCCTCATGCCAAAGGGAAAAAAAAAAAACACAACAAACAATATGAGTACTTCAGAGTTCAAAACTGCTCAGAAAGAAGATAAAAAATCTCCAGAAAAGGATCTTACCGATCTAGAAATTTATGAACTAAATAACAATACAAGGTTGCAGTACTAAAAGCTCTCAGAGAAATGAAAACATATTGGCAGAACCATTGCTGAGATTAATGATCTCAGAAAGGAAATTTGTTAACAAATGGAAACTTTTAACAAAGAAATTCAAATTATAAAGAAGAATAAGATGGAAATTTGAGAGATAAATACTAAAATATAAGAAGTGAGAAATGAAACAACTGCCATAGAAAACAGGACCAACCAGACAGAGGAAATAATTAGTGATATTGAAGAGCAGAACATGGAAACAACTCAAAAAGAAGAAGATAGGGAGTACACAGTCAAAAGGATTGAAGGAAATTGGCAAGAACTATCTGACTTTATTAAAATATATTAGAATAATGGTCATGGAAGAGGGGGAAGAAAAAATCTACAGAGAGCATACTCAAACAAGTAGTAGATGAGATATTTTCAAACCTATGGAACAACCTAGAACCCCAAATTCAATAGGAAAATAGGTCCCTTAGCTACCTGGACCCTAGAAGATTTTCTCCAAACACATTGTACTGAAGATGTCAAAAACCAAAGACAAAGAGACAATTCTCAAGGCAGCCAAGGAAAAATAACCTATAACCTTTAAAGGAAAAACCATCAGGCTATCATCAGACTTTTCAGCAGAAACTTTACAAGCTGGAAGGGAGTAGAATAAAATATTCAAAGTATTAAAAGAGAGAAACTTCCAGCCAACAATAAATTATCCAGCAAAATTATCCTTCAGATATGATAGAGGAATAAAGACTTTCTCAGACACAGGCACTGAGGGAATTTGCTAGCCCAAGACCGGCACTTCAAGAAATACTAAAAGAGGCTCTTTGATCAGAAACAAAGTATCAAAATAAATGGAATAGAGTTGGGAGAACAAAAAATAAACAGAAATAAAAAAGGAAGAAATAATGGCCATAGAAAATCCTCATATATAAATCATCACTCTAAATATTAATGGACTGAACTCGCCAATAAAAAGATACAGAGTAGCAGACTGGATTAAAAAACAAAAATCATTGATATGCTGTCTCCAAGAGACACACCTCAGTCATAAGGACAAACACAGACTCAGAGTAAAAGGATGGAAAACAATACTCCAAGCAAATGGTGTCCATAGAAAAGCAGGTGTTGCTATACTGATATCTGATGAAACAAACTTCAGTTTTAAAAAGATAACAAGAGACAAAAATGGATATTTCATACTGATAAAAGGGACAATAAAACAACAAGAAGAATTGTCACTAGCCAATATATATGCCCCCAACCAGGAAGCATGAAAATACACAAAGCAACTAATAACAGCTCTGAAAGAAGCCAACAAAAAGAATCATTTTAAGGGACCTAAACAGCTCCTTAACAGCCATGGACAGATCATCCAAAAATAAAATAAATAAGGAAATATAAGATTAAATGACACATTACAGTAATTATACATAATTGACATTTACAGGACACTTCATCCAGATAAAGAAAAAAAAGACCTTCTTTTTTTATTGCACATGGAAAATTCTCAGGGACAGACCATATGCTGAGATTAAAAAACTAGCCTCAAAAAATAAATAAATAGATAGATAGATAAATAAATAAATAAAAACTAGCCTCGGCAATTTCAAGAAGATTGAAATCATACCAAGTGTATTCTCAGTCCACAAAGCTCTGAAATTGGAGATCAACTGCAAAAAGAAAGTGGAAAAAAAATCACATACACATGGAGATTAAACATCTTATTTAAAATGACTGGATCAATGAACAAATAAAAGAAGAATTTAAAAATACAAAGTAACTAATGACAGTGAAAATACAACATATCAAAGTTATTGGGACACAGAGAAAGCAGTAATAAAGGAAAAATTTATGCCATTACAGGCCTATTTTAAGAAACAAGAAAAACCACAAGTAAATATCCTAACATCCCATCTTAAAGAACTAGAAAAAGAACAGAAAATCCCCAAAGTAAAAAAATTACACCCCACAATCAAGTGTGATTCATCTCAGGAGCACAAGAATGGTTCAACATATGAAAACCATTCTATGTGATACACCACATAAACAAAATAAAAGATAAAAATCATATGATCATATCAATTGATGCAGAAAAAGCATTTGAAAAGATACAAAATCCATTTATGAACAAAATACTAAATAAAACTGGTATAGAAGTAAAGTACCTCAAAATAATAAAGGCCATGAATGACAAAACCTCCGCTAATATCATACAGAATGGGGGAAAATACAGAGATTCCCCCTGTCACCACTGCTATTCAATATGGTACTGGAAGTTCTAGCCAGAGCAATCACTCAAGAGAAAGAAATGAAAGGTATCCAAATTGGGAAAGAAGAAGTCTAACTGTCACTATTTGTAGGTGACATGATCCTCTATATAGAAAATTCCAAAGTCTACACCAGGAAACTCTTAGAAACAATAAAGGAATACAGCAAAGTGGCAGGATACAAAATCAATGTACAAATATCAATTGCATCTTAATGTACAAAAAACGAATTTTCAGTAATAGAAATGAGAGAGTCAATACTTTTTGCTATTGCAACAAAATGAAAAAAATAACTTGGAAATTAACTTCAGAGAACATGACGGACTTATACATGAAAGACTATAGGACTCTTTTGAATGAAACTGAAGAGGACACAAAGAAATGGAAAGATATTTTATGTTCATGTATAGGAAGACCTAACATTGTTACCATGGTCAAATTACTCAAAGCAATTTACAGATTTAATGCAATTTTTATCAAAATCTTACAAACATACTGCTGGTGGGAATGAAAATTGATACAAACCCTATGGAAGACAGTATGGAGTTTCCTCAGAAAATTAGGAATAGGGTTACCATATGACCCAGCAATCCCCCTTCTGCATATCTACCACAAAAACTTAAAAACCTTAGTCTGCAAAAACTTTTGTACCCCAATGTTCATCTCAAGGCTATTCATGGTGGCCAAGACACAGAAACAAATGAAGTGTCCTTTGATAGATGATGAGATGAAGAAGCTGTGGTACATATACACAATTCAATATTACTCCGGAATAAGAAAAGATAAAATACTGCTATTTGCAAAAAAAATGGATAGATCTTGACAATATCATGCTAAGCGATATAAGCCAGACAGAAGAAACCAAGATTTATATGACTTCACTCATATGTGAAATATTAAACTGAAAGTAACAAATAAAAACAAACAAAAAAACTCATGGACAGAGTCAATTGTTTAGTAGTTACCTGGGGGCAAGTGGAGAAGGGTGGGAGAAAAAGGAGGGGGTGAAGAGGAGGGAGGGGTAGCCAAATATCTTGTGATGGAAAGAGAACTCACACTGGGAGGTGAATATGTAATTCAATAAATAGATGATGCACTGTAGAATTGTACACCTGGAACATGTGTAATTTTTCTTAACCAATGTCACCCCAATAAGTCTAACAATAAAAACTTTTTTTGTAAATTGATTTTCATAAGCAACAAAAAAACAAAACTCACAGACACAGTCAATAATTTAGTAGTTATCTGAGTGTAAGGGGTAGTGGGTAGGGGAGAAGGGACAGGAACACAAATATATCATGATGGGAAGAGAACTGACTATGGGTGATGAACACATAATGTAACACATAAACAATGTATTGTAAAATTGTACACCTGGAACCTATGTAATTTTTGCTGATCAATGTCACCCCAATAAATTTAACAATAAAAATAAAAACAAATTTAAAAGGCAAATTTTAAAGTGTAGAAGAGAAATGGATATGTGATGATATAACTGAGTCATTAAAAAAACTGTGTTGTATGAAAAAAATATAAAACCTTATTTTAAAATTCACATGTTTATTTATTCTCCTGTGAACAGCACAATAAAAGTCTATTTTCTTGTCTACTCCATATAGCATGGTAGTTAAATATTGCAGGGAAAATCTAGTATAAAGGCACTAATAAACCTATAATCATCCAAGTTGAAGATTTAAAATCTTCAAATACATCTGTGATAATTAAGCAAGACCAAATGAAGAAAGGGGCTAAAAAAAGCACGTCACTAGAATGAGTTTTACATATGAAAGAATTTTCAACTTTGATTTCACAAATATGAATCTTCAAGTTAATAAAATTTCTTAGGAATAATATGAAACTAACTCATTGCTGGAGAGTTGTTAAAAAGTAAGAAAAATAATCTTTCAGAGATAATGTTTTATATTGTGTTGGTTATCTCTTTTTTATGATTTTTAAATAATGAATATTTTAGATTAGGAAACATCATAAATTGTGATTTCATTCATTTGATTTGTGTATTACTCTATAATTATTTTTTATCAATTCTGCTGTAATAAAAAGTTGTATTTGTCAGTATCGAAAAAAAGACTATAGCACAATATCACAAACAGTATATTGATATTGATATAATGCACCTATCTCAGTTTTCTCAAAGTTTACTTGTAGGCATTTGTATATGTGTATTTTATTTCTATACAATTTATCACATATGCAGATTCTTGAGTACACCACTGTGGACAATATGCAAAATAGTTATCTTACAATAAGGATACCTCACGTTGCTTTTTTATAGTCATACCCATTTTCTTCCCAGTCCTCCAATCTTGGTTCCTAACCCCTGGTCACCTCTAATCTGTTCTCCATTTCTAATCTTGCCACCTCAAAATTATATGAATGAAATTACACCTTTGGAATAAGGTTTTATTTTTCATCCAGCGTAACCTTGATTTTCACCCAAGTTGAGTTATATCAATTTTGTTTTTGTTACTGAATGGGATTCTGTAGTATGTATGTACCATAATTTGTTTAACCATTGACCTGGTTAAAAAAACATCTGGGTTGTATATAGTATTTGACTATTAAGAATAAAGTTTCTATGAACATCTGTGTCTAGATCTTTATCACTATATTTATATTATAGTCTCTAGTATTGGGTAGAGTGATTACTCCCACTTTACAGTTCCCTGTCAAGATTGTTTCAGCTGTACTAGGGCCTGTGCCTTTTTGTATACATTTTACAATAAACTTGTCTATATCTACAAAAAAAGAAAAAATCCTTGCTGAGATTTGGGTAGGAACTGTATTTAATTTATATATCAAGATTATAGAGAATTAACTGACCGCTCTATTGTGTTGAGTATTGTAATCCATACATATAGTACATTTTTATATTTACTAAGGTTCTTAATTTATTTCATCAGTATTTTGTAGTTTTCAGTATATGAATCATGTACACATTTTGTTATGTGTATACCTCAGTATTTCAATTTATTTGGAGCAATTGTAAATTATATTAGTTTTTATTTCCATTTCCATGTGTTCATTGTCAGTATGTAGCAATATGATTATTGTGTGTGTGTGTTGATCTTACATCCTGCCTCAGTGCTAAACTTACTAGTTCCAGGGGTGTTTTTGTTTTTTGTAAATTTCTTGGTATTTTCTAAGTAATCATATAATCTGCAAATAGGGACTGCTTTATTTCTTCTTTCTAATCCGTATGTCTTATTTCTTTTTCTTGTCATATTGTCGTGGCTAGAACTTTCAGAACTAATTTGACTAAGAATGATGAGAGTGGACATCTTTGCCTTTTCCAAGTCTTGAGGGAAAGCATTTAGTCTTCTTTTAAACATTAGGTATGATGCTAACTGTAGATTTTTTTATAGAGGCCCTTTCTTGGTTCATGAAGTTCCCTTCTATTCATAGTGCATTTGAGAGTTTATATCTAGAGTGGATGATGCATTTTATTAAAGATTTTTTTCTGCATCAATTGATGTGAGCATATTATTATTATTCTTGAATGTGTTCATATGGTGGATCATATTCTATCTTTGATTTTGGGAAGTATTCTCTCCTCTTCTATTTATGGAAAAATATTCTGTAAATTCATAAGGTTAGTGTTAATTGTCTTTTAAAAAAGATTTTTATTAAAATATAGCTAACATGCAATATTATGAATTTCAGGTATACACCATAGTTATGCAAAATGTATGTACCTAAAGAAGTAATCACTATGATAAGTCTGGAAATCATCTGACAACATACACCACTATCACAATATCATTAAGTTTATTCCCTATGCTGTAAATTATATCCCATGATTTGTTTTTACCTGGAAATTTGAACCTCTTATTACCCTTCATGTTCCCCCCCCACTTTTTATTTTTCAATTACAGTTGACATTCAATATTGTTTTATATTAATTTCACATGTACAACATAGTGATTAGAAATTTATGTAATTTACCAAGTGATCCCTGACTAGTCTAGTACCCACCTGACATGATACATAGTTATTACCATATAATTGGTAATAACTATGCTTTACTTCATACCCTTATGACTGTTTTGTAACTACCAATATATACTTATTAATCTCTTCACTTTTTTTACTCTGCCCTCCAAAGTCCCACTCATCTGGCAATCATCAGTTTGTTCTCTGCACCTATGAGTCTATTTCTGTTTTGTTTGTTTTTTAGATTCTATATATAGGTGAGATCACATGGAATTTGTCCTTCTCTGTCAGAGTTATTACATTTAGCAGAATACCTTCCATGACCATCCTTATTGTTGCAATGGTAAAATTTCATTCTTTTTTATGGCTGAGTGATATTCCATAGTATATATGTACCACTTCTTTATCCAGTAGTCTACAGATGAGCACTTAGGTTGTTTCCATATTGTAAATAATGCTGTAATGAACATAGGGATGCATATATCTTTCTGAATTAGTATTTCAGATTTTTTTCAGATACGTACCCAGCAGTAGGATATCTGGATCATAAGGTAGTTTTATTTTTTATTTTTTTAGGAACCGCCATACTGTTTTCTATAGTACCTGCACCAATTTGCAATCCCACCAACAATGCACAAGGGTTCCCTTTTCTACACATCTTTCCTAATACTTGTTTGTTGATGTATTGATGATGATCATTCTGACAGATGTGAGATGATATCTCGTTGTGGTTTTTATTTGCATTTCTCCGATGATTAGTTATGTTGAGCATCATTTCACATGAATGTTGCCATCTGTATTTCCTCATTGAACAAATGTCCATTCAGGTCCCCTGCCCATTTTTTAATTAGATTGTTTATATTTTTGGTGTTAAGTTGTATGAGATTTTTCTTCCCATAAATTTTGGATATTAACCCCTTATTAGATGTATTACTGAAGAATTTC
Organism: Lyroderma lyra; assembly: GCA_004026885.1. NCBI lineage: Eukaryota > Metazoa > Chordata > Mammalia > Chiroptera > Megadermatidae > Lyroderma > Lyroderma lyra. The sequence continues at coordinate 113,519 of PVJL010003594.1, read as the reverse complement.
TTCTCCCATTCAATAGCATGGCTTTCCATTTTGTTGATGGTTTCCCTTGCTGTGCAAAAACTTTATAGTTGGATGTAGTCTCATTTATTCTTTTTGTTTTGTTTTGTTTCCCTTGCCTAAGGCAACATATCAGAAAAAAATACAGTAGACTCCCAGTTAACCAGCACCCATGGGGATTGGTAGATGCCAGATAAATGTAGTTTCTGGTTGGTTGAGAGTTACTATTAAAAATAGGCCTGACTAATACTATACCCCATACTATACCATACCATACCATAAACTCTGTATTACCTTAATATTAATATTGAAGTGCAATAATTTAAAAAATTAAGGCAAAGACAACTTAATTTAATGTAACACAGTTTTATTATAAAAATGGCTTTGTAAATACAGTGTGCAATTTTAGTTAAATGGCAGTCAATAAAATATTTAACTAAACAAACTCCATGTAGTTATTTTACATTTAAGTAACTTAGGATAAACACACAAATACACACTTAAAACTGTTACCATAGTGGTAGAGAGTTGGTAGACATCATATCAAGATCATCAGGATCTGATGATATAGCTAGGACAAGATCAGTAGAAGTGGATATGAATAATTTTGGATCTACATCAGTAGATGGTGTTGTACTGGCAAATTTGCATGCAGCTTTCTTGAAAAATGGATGAATATCAGCTTGTTTTGAGGCCCTACACCTCTCACACAAAGTCAGGTTTTACATGACATGCAGCTACATAACATGTTGAGAAGTCAAGAAAAGGTACTGTTCTGCAAATGCTATTACAGTTTTAAATGGTGCAGTAGCTCTCTGCCAGGTTACATTTTTCACCTCACACCCATCATCATCACTCTCTTCCTCCCTGCAGCACTCATATTTCCACAGTTCACAACAGCTACCATGTCTTCTGTGTTAAGTGTATGAATTACTGAAATAGCTTCATCCACAGCAAGCCAGTCATTGAGTTTCTCTTGAGACAAACTCATTTTCTTGTTAGCAGCATCAACTAACTCACAGATTTCATCATCAACTCTGCTACTGGCCACTGCACTATTGACTGGGGTTATCACAGTGCAGTGCACCAAGTTTAAACTTACATTTCTGAGAGTAATTGAGTTTATTTTTGTTTTTATTTGAAGTTTTACTTTTTTTATTTTTTGCCAGTTTCTTGAGAGTGTCAGTTGCTTGAGCTGTAGTTAACAGAGAGTCTACTGTATTAATAAGAGTAATGTCAGAGAATTTACTGTTTATGTTTTTATTTGGGAGTTATGGTTTCAGGTATTACATTTAAGTTTTTAAGAATTGGTATTTATTCATCAAATATTTGGTAGAAGTTTATAGTGAAACCATCTGGGCCTGCATATAGTTTTGGAAGCTTTTCCATAATCAATTGCATTTTAATAAGTATAGAGATGTTTATATAATGTAGTGCATCTTTATGAAAGTCTTAGTTGTTTGTGGTTTTTGAAAAATTGGTCAATTTCTCCTAAATTGTTATATTTATGAATATAAATTTATTTATAACATTTTCTTCCATATTTAACTAATTATTGTTTGTTGTTTTATATATGTATAACATAAAGTTTGCTATTTAAACCATTGTTTAAAGAGCTTTTTTAAAAGAAGCTTTAGTTTCACAAAAATATTGAGAGAAATGTATATACAGTCCTATCTCTACACATAAAGAGACTTCTCCAATATCAACACCCCCACACACACCAAAGTGGGACATTTATAATAATTGATGAACTTATATTGACACATTGTAATCACAATAAGTCTATAGTTTGCATTAGGGTTCACTCTCAGTGTTGTACATTCTATGGGTTTGGACAAATATATAATGATATGTATTCATCATTATAGTATCACACACAGTATTTTCACTACCTCAAGAACCCACTGTATTCCACTGGTTTATCTCAGTCTCACCCCAAGCCCAGGTATCTACTGCTATATATACTGTCTCCATAGTTTTGCCTTTTCTAGAATGTCATATAGTTAGAATCATACAGTATGTTGCTTATTCAGATTGGCTTCTTTCACTTAGTAATATGCATCTAAGTTTTCTCCATCTTTTTACAGCTTGATATCTCATTTCTTTTCAGTTTTGAAGACTATTCCATTGTCTGAATGTATACCAATTTATTTATTCATTCACCTACTGAAGGACATCTTAGTTGCTTCCAAGTTTAGGCAATTATGAATAAGACTGCTATACAACTCCAACTGTAGGTTTTTGTGTGGACATAATATTTCAACTTTTTTGAGTAAATACCAAAGCGTGCAAGTGCTGGAATATGTAGTAAGAATATGTTTAATTTTATAATTTTATAACTGCCTTATATAACATAGCTGAACTATTTTTCATTCCCACCAGCAATGAATGAGTGCACCCATTGTTCCACATCCTTGTCAACATTTGGTGCTGTCAGAGTTTTTAAAAATGGCCATTCTAATAGATATATAGTGGTATCTCATTGTTTTAGGTTGCATTTCCTGATAATACATCATGTACAGCATCTTTTCATATGCTTATTTTCCATCTGTATACCTTCTTTTGTGAAGTGTCAGTTATGATTTTTGTCCTATTTTTAAGTTGGGTTGTTTGTTTTCTTATTGTTAAGTTTGAAGAGTTCTTTGTATAATTTGAATAACAGTCCTTTATTACATGAGACTTATGTGAATATTTTCTCCCAGGCTTTGGCTCTTCATTTTCTTTAACAATGTCTTTGCAGAACAAAAGTTTAAATCTAGGTTATCAAGCATTTCTTTTATGAATTGTGTGCTTGGTGTTGTATCTAAAAATTCATTGTCATGTTAGGACATAAAACTGGCCTCAGTAAATATAAGAAAGTTGAAGTTATACCAAGCATAGTTTCTTACCATAAGGCTTTGAAATTGAAGATCAACTGCTAAAAGAAAGCAGAAAATACCACAAGTACATTGAGATTAAGCAACATGCTATTACAGAATGACTGGGTCAAAGAGGAAAAAAATAAAATCAAAAGATATATAAAAACAAATGAGAATAAAAATCAGCCATAAATGCCTCTAGTTTTCATATTATATGGCTGCACACTTCCTGGATAGCCTTCATACATCATATCAAAATTATTGAAAACAGCAAAAGCAGTATTAAGAGGGAAATTTATATTGTTTCAGGCCTATCTCAAGAAAGAAAAATAACCTCAAATAAACAGCCCAACATTACATTCTAAAGAACTAGAAAAAGAAAAATGAATGAAACCCAAGTCATAAGAAGGAAGGAAATAATAAAAAAAATTACAGTCAAATCAAATTAAATACAGAACTAAAAGACAATAGAAAAATTAATGCAACAAGAGCTGGTTCTTTGAAAAAATTAATAAAATTGAAAAACTCCTGCCTGGACTCACTAAGGTAAATAGAGAAAAGATACAAATAATCAAAATCAGAAATAAATAAGGAGAAGTTACAATGACTTCCACAGAAACACAAAGTATCATTTAAGAATACTATGAAGGAATATAAGCCACAAAATACAATAACCTAAAGTAAATGGACATGTTTCTAGAAATCCATAACATTTCTAAACTGAATCATGAAAATCAGGTAAATCTTAATAAACTAATCAACAGTAAGAAAATTATAACAAACATCCACAGCCTCCCCAAAAGCAAAAGTTCAGGACCAGATGGCTTTACTAGTGTATTTGACCAAACATTCAAAAAGAATTTAATACCTATCCTCCTAAACTCTTCCAAAAATTTGAATAATAGGCAATACTTCCTAACTCATTCAATGAAGCTAACATTACCTTGTTACCAAAACCTGGTAAGGATTACACACAAAAAAGGAAAACGACCAATATCTCTGTTGAATACAGAAGCAAAAATTCTAAACAAAATAGTAGTAAATCAAATAAACAATACATTAAAAAAATTATATATGACACCCAAGTGGAGTTTGTGCTAGGAGCACAAGGATGATTCAACATAGGCAAATTAACGAATGTGAAAAAATCACATAAACAAAATAAAAGGTAAAAACAATATGATTATACCAACTGATGTAAAAAAAAATTACAAGACCAACATCCAGTAAAGATTAAAACACTTAACATATAAAATGGGTAAAGAAAAAAGTACTTCAACATAATAAAAACCACCAGGACAAACCCTCAGCTAGTATTCTACTGAATAATGAAAAACTGAAAGCTTTTCTTCTAAATTCAGGAAGAAGACAGGGATACCCCTGTCGCCAATGTTATTCAACATAGCACTGTAAGTGCTAGTCAGAGCCATTAAGCAAAAGAAATAAATAAAAGGCATCCAAACTGGGAATGAAGAAGTTAAATTGTCACTTATTCCAGATGACATGATTATTTATATAGGAAAAAAAACCTAAAGACTTCACCAAAAAGCTATTAGAAACAATAAACAAATACAGTAAAGTTGCAGAATACAAAAGCAATATGCAAAAATTTATTGCACTCCTATATACTAACAATGAAATTTCAAAATAAAAAAGAAATAAAAAGCAATTTATTTTTGCAGTTGAAACAAAACAAATTAAATAACTAGGAATAAACTTACCAAGGATATGAAGGACCAACACAATGTAAACTGTAAGACATTATTTAAGAAATTGAAGAAGACACAAGGAAATCAAGAAGATATTTTGTGTTTATGAATTAAAAGAATCAGTTAAAATGAGGACATTACACAAAGCAATATACAAATTTAATGCAATCCTCATCAAAATACCAGTGGTATTCTTAATGATGGTGATATGTTTCAAGAAATGCATTGTTAAGTGATTTTGTCTTTGTGTAAATATTGTAGAGTGCACTTACACAAACCTAGATTGCATAGGCTACTGCACACCTACCCAATATGGTATAGCATATTACTTCTAGGCTACAAATCTGTACAGAATGTTACTGTACTGAATACTGTAATAAAACAGCTTAAAACACAAACATATTGTACAATTGTAAAAAATATATTCTTTCTTTATATCCTTATTCTATACAGTTTTTCTTTCTTTCTTTCTTTCTTTCTTTCTTTCTTTCTTTCTTTCTTTCTTTCTTTCTTTCTTTCTTTCTTTCTTTTAATTTCTAGTTAAAAACTCGGACACAATGACATACATCAATCTAGACCTACACAGGGTCAGGATCACCAATTTCACTGTCTTCCACCTTTACATCTTGTCTTAGTGGAAGGTCTTCAGGAACAATAGCATGCATGGAGCTGTAATCTTCTGTGATAAAAATGCCTTCTGCTTGGAATACCTCCTGAAGGAACTGCCCGAGGCTCTTCTTGAGAAAGTATCACTCTTTCAAAATATAGCTATAATGGTTAGTTTGTTTTTTTTTTCTTTATTTAGTTTTAAAATTTTTCATCTTACATTTTAGTTTTTTTTTAATTAAATTTATTGGGGTGACACTGGTTAGTAAAATTTCATAGGTTTTAAATATATAATTCTATAAAATATCTATGTGTTGCAATGTGTGCTCATCACCCAGAGTCTCTTATCCTTCCACCACCATATATTTTGATCCCCCTTCTTCTTCTAACACCCTGCTACCCCCTTACCCTGTGGTAATCACTAAACTATGGTCTGTGTTCATGAGTCTTTGTTTCTTTGTTTATTTGTCTTGTTCTTTTGTTGTTTTCAGTTTTATACCCCTTATATGAGTGAAATCATACACATATTGTTCTTGACTTTTCTGAATTATTTTGCTTAGCATGATAATCTCAAGATCCACCCATGTTGAAAATGGCAGTATTTCATCTTTATTATGGATGAGTAAGTAATATTTTATTGTATACATGTACCACATCTTTTTTATCCAGTCATCTATTGAAGGACACTTTTATTGTTTTCATGTATTGGCCACCATGAATAATGCTGCAGTGAACATTGGGGCATATATACAAGGGCTGTCTAGAAAGTATCCAGCCATGTAATATAAAAAAATAGATGCATTTTTGGCTGGATTTTTTCTGGATAGCCCTTGTATCTTTTTGGACAAAAGTTTTCAGAAGTTTTGGATAGATAACCAGAAGAAGGATTGCTGAGTCACATGGTAATTCTAATCTTAATATTTTGAGGAACCTTTATACTGCTTTCCATAGTGGCTATACCAATTTGCATTCTCACCAGTAGTGTATGAGTATAGCTTTTTCTCCATATCCTCTCCAACAATTGTGATTATTTGTCTTGTTGATGATAGCCATTCTAACAGGTGTGAGGTGATATCTTATTGTGGTTTTGATTGACATTTCCCTAATAGTTAGTGAAGTTGGACATTTTTCATATATCTGTTGGCCATTTGTATGTCTTTTTGGGAAAAGTGTTTGTTAAGGCACTCTGCCTGTTTTTTATTATAATTAAATTATTTCTTTTGTTGTTGTTGAGTTGTATGAGATCCTTACCTATTTTGGATATTAGCCTATTACGGGAGGTGTTTACAAATATCTTCTCCCATTTGGTTCATTGCCTCTTTGTTTTGTTGACAGTTTGACCCAGTTGCCTTGGTCTCAGTGCACCGCCCCCATGGGAAGATGTGGTAAATAATGAGGCTCTGAGTCCCTGAAACTCCAATGCTGCTTCTGCAGCCAAAAGCAACAGTATCTATGTGTCTCAGCTGCCGCTGCTTGTTTCTTTCAGGAAAGGTGAAGGTAGGGTGCATTGGCAAAGGCAGCATGTATGTTTGTGGTTTTGGTAATGGCCAGATAATGGCTGCTGCCAGCTCTAGTTATCTCACTCTACCACCCCTTCCCTGTCACCAGAATTAGCCACATTGTGTATGTCTGCCACTCAAAAACTTTCTCCCCACTTGTAGATATTCTGCTCTTTAACCCAACACTCACTAGGTCAGTTTTTTCTAGTGCCCAGAATGTCATTAGAAGGGTATGGGAGAGGCAAGCTCTGCAATGGTGGGGTGGGCAGCTAAGATCCTTGTCTTTGTCTTTTGCCCTACGGTGAGGTCCGTGCAGGCTTATGCTCTTCTGTATTTAGTCTTTACCTGGAGGTCTCTGACTTAAGTGCTAGGTTAAGCCATATTATATGCTGATCCCTCAGGCAGAAATGCTGGGATCCAGAGAAAACATGCCCACCACCATCTTATTTTCTCTCTCCTGGAATGGCAGTGAGCTTTAAACTGCATACTGCATGCAGCCGTTTTCTCTGCACCTCCTTCTCTTTCCTTGGACCACAGTGAGCTGCAGGCTGTGTCCCACTATCCCTGTCTTCATATTTTCCCATTCCCTCCTCCAGTTTGCCCTGCTTTTTTCCCATCTGTAGGTGTTTTGATTTTTATTTCAATTGTATTTGTGTATTATGTAGGGAATCCTTTGCTGAATTATAGCTATTCAATTTGCTGTAACTTCTAGGGGAGATTTCAAGGATCTCCTCTCACACTACCATCTTTATGATGTGTCCTGTTTGTGTTTTTCATCACAGATTTGCTTGTACCCAGATAATGCACCATGAACATTCCTCTCTATAAGTGAAAACCTTTTGATGTTGCAGTTTATATTTTTAAACTTTTTAAGAAGCTTATTGAGGTCTGTAAAAGATTCTGCTAAACCTTTCACTGTAAATTTTCTTGGAGGTTTTTTTTTTCAACTTCTCCTGTAGTTTTGTTTTCTCTGACTTCTTTAGCTATGTGTTCTTTTGGTTTTAACAACTGCTGAATAATAATTTTCTCAGAAAATGTCACTAAGAACTTATTATTCTCATCCACACCCAAGTTAAAGTTATTTAACACCTCAATCAAGAACCTTGTTGATTTTGCAACCTCTTCTACTTGCAAATTTTTTGAAGTGATGGACCAATATCTTGAGTGTTTTATTCCAGATACTATTCATATACTCTTGGGTGAAATCACCTCAAGTCCAAGTACAGTTCTTGATGCAGTATTAGATGTTGTAATCCTTCCAGAATTGCATCAGTATCTTTCTGAGTTATAGCAATAGTCTGGGTATAGGTCTTTCTCAGGTTGCAGACCCTAAAATCTGCTATAATTCCTTGATCCATTGGTTGGATTAAAGATATGGTATTTCCAGTGAGAAACACCACTTTGAAATTGCAATAAAGATTACCAATAAAAGAAGAATGTCCAGAAGCATTATCAGAAATAAGCAGAATCTTACAGCATATATTATTCTCCAAACAGTATGCCATTTCACTGATGTAGCAATTTATATCATATTTGAAGAGGAGCTCAGCCACACATGACTTTTAATTGTTCATGTAGTATACTGACAATGTTTGCTTATTTATTTGCTTGAAGGCCATTGGCGTTCTCACTGTGCCAGATCAAAAAAGTTTCGATTTGTAGCCAGCAATATTGCTTCCAAACATTACTATTATCTGTCTTTTAAAGTCTCAAAACCTGGCATTGACTTAGCCTTCTTATGGGTGAAAGTCCTTTTAGGCATCCATTTCCAAAATAGGAAAGCTTTATCCATATTAAATATTTGCTCTGGCACGTAATTTCCCCCAAAAAGTAGTTTATCTAAAGTTTCAAAAAATCCTTCAGCTGCCTTCACAGCACTCACAGATTCACAACTCACTTTCACATTATGTAATAAATAATGATTGAAGTCATTTAAGCTACCCAGAGATTGCAGTAAATTGAACATCATAGTAGGGTCCAGACTTTTCACTCAACATCTCAAACAAAATTTTTGCTTTGATTGTTATGGTGTTGAGAAGGATGAATTTTTCTGTCTGTTCTTCAATTCAGGTCATTAGAACTTTCCCCACATCTCATATATGCCCTTCTCACATTTTTGTTACTCTCATTGCCTTCAATGGAGCAGATCTTTTAACAGCTTCCATTAGTTTTTTCTTGTTCCTCAAGATCGTAACTATGGTGAAATGGAATATGTCTGACTGGTGAGCAATAACCGTAACTGACTTTTTACCTTTTTAGTCCTTAATCAATTTTAATTTTGTTTCCCGGTTAATCACTTGAAGTGCCTTCTTATTGGAAACATTGTGAGTGGATGCTGTATGCTTAGGGGCCATAATGAACAAAACCATATGAGATTAAATTAGGCACATGAGAAAATGTTGTAATCAAGACTTGTGATAACCATGAGATGTATGTGGCTGAATCTGGCATATTACATAACATGGCATACTAATTTTCAGCATTTTTTAATAAGTAGAAAGAATGTGCTCTGAAATAACAATAAAAGGTATAATATAATCAGTAACTAAAACGATAACAGTAAATTGTTATCATTATCAAGTATAATATACTGTACATAATTGTAAATGCTAACCTTTTAAATGACTGGAAGTGCAATAGGTTTGTTTAAACCAGCATTACCACAAACACATGAATAATGCCTTCTGTTACAAAGTTGAGAACTCTATAACATCACTAGGAGATAGTACTATTTCAGCTCCATTATAATCTCATGGGACCATCTTTGTATTGTATGAGGCACATGATTGTATTGTATCTTCTATCCTTGAACAAGGAAAATCTCTCTATTTATTTAGTTTTTTCTTAAGTTGTTAAATTTATTTGGGTGACATTGGTTAGTATAAATTACATAGGTTCCAGGTGTATAGTTCTACAATACATTGTTCATGTGTTGCATTATGTATTCACCACCCAGAGTCAGTTCTCCATATATTTTGGTTTTTCTTATATTTCCTTTATTAGAGTTCTGTAGTTTTCTTCATGTGGAGACTGAATTTCATTTTGGGGGTACTAATATCAATAGTATTTTTTTTTTATTTTTTAGTTACAGTTGACATTTAATATTATTTTATAATGGTTTCAGGTGTATAGCACAGTACTTAGACATTTATATAATTTGTGCAGTGATTCCCCCAATTAGTTTAGTACCCACCTAGCACTTTAAATAGTTGTAACATAATTGACTATATTTTTTATGCTGTACTTATACACTTTGTTAGTTATAAAATAGTAATGGGAATGTAAATGGTATTGTGTTTTTAATTTCAAATTATATTTATTAATTGCTGGTATGTATATTAATATTGTATCTTGAAACCTTGCTATAGTTGCTTATTAGTTCCAGGAGTTCTTCTTCCATTCTTTAAGATTATTTGCATAAAATCATGTCATCTGCAAATGAGGACAGTTTTCTTTCTTTCTTTTTAATCTACATATCTTTTATTTTCTTCTTCAATGTTAGTATATGTGCAACCGAAGCAACTGCTTCTTTTCTTTTCTTATTATTTTATCTAGGACTCCCAGTATGATGTTGAAAAGAAGTGGTAAGAGGAAATATCCTTGCCTTGTTCTGAGTCTTAGTAAGAAAGCTACAAGCTTCTTAACATTAGATATGATATTAGCTGCAGGTTTTTTGTAGGTATTTTTTTATTATCAATTCAAGGAAGTTCCCCTCTATTCCTAGTTTATTGAGGGTTTTTAACATGAATGAGTGCTAGATATTGTCAAATACTTTTTCTGCATCTACTGATAATCATGTATTTTTTTAGCATACTGCTCTGATAGATTTTATTCATTAATTTTCATATGTTGAATCAAAATTACATGCCTGAAATAAATCCGACTTGGTCATGGTGTATAATTTTTTTATATACATTTTTGAATTGTTATTTTTTAAAAGAAATTGCACCTATGTTCAGAGAAACATTGACTTGTAGTTTTCTTTTCGTATAACATCTTTTTCTGCTTTTTGTATTAGGGTTATGCTGACTGCACAGGATGAGGTAGAAAGTATTTCCTCTGCTTCAAGTTCTGGAAGAGAATATAGAGAATTGGCATAATTTCTTTCTTAGTGTTTGGTAGAATCCACCAATGAATACATATGGGACTGGTGGTTGCTGTTTTGGAAAGTAATTAATCCTTGCTTTAATTCTTTTAAAAAATATAGACCTATTCAGATTGTCTATTTCTTCTAGTGTAAATTTTTGTAGATTTTGTCTTTCAAGGATTTCATTCTTGTGACATAGGGTGGTTATAAAATTTGTGAAATAGGGTGGTTCATATCTTTTATTGTCCTTTTAACATCAAATGAGTTATTTGTATCTTCTATCATGACTAGAATTTAGCAATTTTAGTAATCTTTAGTTTCATTGACTTTCTTTAATGATTTTATGTTTTTGATTTTATGAATTTTAGTTCTATATTTTTTTCTCTCTGAAGTTTTAATTTGCTCTTATTTTAATTTTCTAAGGTGAAATCTTATATTATTTATTTTAATTTTTTTCCTTCTTTTCAAATTCAATGCTGTAAATGTCTCTATGCATTGGTTTCACTGTATTACATGCATTTTAATAAGTTAAATTTTGATTTTCATTTAGTTAGAAATATTTCAAAATTTCTCTTAAGATTTCTTTTCTTGATCAAAATATTTTTATTATTTTTATTTTTTATTATTTTTTAAATTCATTTTTATTGTTAGCCTTATTGGGGTGACATCTGTTAGCAAGGATTACATAGGTTTCAGGCATACAATTCTACAGTGCATTGTCAACTTGATGTATAATAAGTTCACCACCTTATGTGACTTCTCTTTCCATCACCTTATATTTAGCTTCCTCCCTCCCACCCCCTCCCTTTTCTCCCCTCCCTATCCTACTCATCCCCAAATAAACATTAAACTATTGATTGTGTCCATGGTTTATTTGTTTCTTCATTTGTTTTTTCTTTGCTTTCAGTTTTATATTCTGCATATGAGTGAAATCATACAGTTCTTTGTTTTTGCTGTCTGGCTTATTTCACTAAGCATGATAATCTCCAGGTCTATCCATTTTGTTGCAAATGGAAATATTTCTTCTTTTCTTATAGCTGAATAATATTCCATTGTGTATATGTACCACAGCTTCTTTATCCAGTCATCTGTCACAGGGCACTGTGGTTGTTTCCATGTTTTGGCCAATGTGAACAGCGCTGCGAAGAACATTGGGGTACATAAGTCTTTGTGGACAAAGGTTTTCAAGTATTTTGGGTAGATCCCCAGAAGGGGGATTGCTGGGTCAAATGGTAGCTCCATTCCCAATTTTCTGAGGAACCTCCACACTGCCTTCCACAGTGGTTGTACCAGTTTGCACTCCCACCAGCAGTGTACCAGAGTTCCTTTTTCTCCACATCCTCTCCAGCACTTGTTATTCCTTGTCTTGTTGATAATAGCCATTCTCACA
>PVJL010003594.1:0-101270 GCA_004026885.1 Lyroderma lyra | reverse complement strand
TCATTTGTATTTCTTCATGGGAGAAGTGTCTGTTTAGTTCTTCTGCCCACTTTTCAATTGGGTTGTTTGGTTTTTTGTTGTTAAGTCTTATTAGTTTATATATTTTAGATATTAGACCCTTATCTGATGCATTATATGCAAACATTTTCTCCCATTCACTTGGCTGTCTCTTTGCTTTGTTGAAGGTCTTTAATTCATTTTGAGTTAATTTTTGTATATGGAGAGAGTTCACAGCTCAGGTTCATTCTTTTGTATATGTTTTTCCAGTTTTCCCAGCACCACCTACTAAAGAGGCTGTTTTATCCCCATTGTATGTTGTTTGCTCCTTTATTGAAAATTATTTGTCCATAAATTTGTGGGTTTATTTCTGGGTTTTCAGTTCTATTCCATTGGTCTCTATTTATGTTCTTCTGCCAGTACCAAGCTGTTTTGACTATTGATGCTTTGTAATATAAATAGAAGTCAGGAAGTGTAATGCCACCAGCATTATTCTTTTTATGTAGCATTGCTTTGGCAATTAAAGGTCTTTTATGGTTCCATATAAATCTGATTATTCTTTTATCTATTTCATGAAAGTATGATTGTGGGATTTTGATGGGTATTGCATTAAATCTGTAGATTGCTTTGGGCAGCATGGCCATTTTAACAATGTTAATTCTTCCTATCCATGAACAGGGGATATTTTTCCACCTCTTAAAGTCTATTTCAATTTCTTTCAAAAGTGTCTTATAGTTTTCTGTGTATAAGTCTGTCATGTTCTTTGTTAAGTTAATTCCCAGGTATTTCATTCAAAATGTTTTTAAAAGTGTGTTGTTGCCAATCTTCAGAAAAAGAAAGGAGAGAATCAATATCTTTCGCAATCATAACATAAAGAAGAAAATACAGGGGAATTAACTTAATGAAGAACATGATGGACTTATACATATAAGATACTTTTGAAAGAAATTGAAGAGGACACAAAGAAATGTAAAAATATTCCATGTTCATTGATAGGAAGACTTAACATTGTTAAAATGGTCATATTACCCAAAGTAATGCATACATTCAATGCAATTTCTAAAACATCCCACAAACACATGTAAATGAAATAGATAAAAAATACTATCAGATGTGTATGGAACCACAAAATATCTCAAATTGCCAAAGCAATGCTACATAAAAAAATAAGGCTGAAGCTATTGTGCTCCCCAATTTCAATTTTTACTACAAAACTTCAATAATCGAAACAGCTTTGTATTAACAGAAAAACAGACATACAGACCAATGGAACAGAATTCAAAACCCAGTAATTTATCCACAAATATAAGGACAAATAATTTTTAATAAAGGAGCAAAAATTATACAATGAGGAAAAAAAGTCTCTTCTGTAGATGGTGCTGGGAAAACTGGAAAACCATATGCAAAAGAATGAATATCAACTGTGAACACTCACCATATACTAAAATTAGTCCAAAATAAATTAAAGACCTTCACATAAGACCCAAAACAATAAACTGTATAGAAGGGAATATTGGTACTAAACTTACAGACTTTGGGGTGAAGGAGAAGTTTATAAACCTGACCTCAAATGCAAGGAAAGTGAAAGCAAAAATAAATGAATGAGAATATATCAAACTAAAAAGCCTCTGCACAGCCAAAGAAACCATTAACAAAACAAAGAGACAGCCAACTGAAATAAAGAAAATATTTTCTAACAACACATCTGATAAGGGACTAATATCTAAAAAAACTGGTACAATTCAAAAACTAAAAAACAAACAACACAATTAAAAAGTGGGCGGAAGACCTGAATGGACACTTCACCCATGAAGACATACAAATGGCCAACAGACAAATGAAAAAATGTTCAACTTCATTAGCTTTTAGGGAAATACAATTTAAAAAAAATGAGATACCACCTGACACCTGTTTGAATGACAAGTAAAAACAAGTGCTGGAGAGGCTGTGGAGAAAAAGAAACCCTCTCACACTGCTGGTGGGAATGCAATTTCGTACAACCACTATGGAAGACAGTGTAGAGGCTCATCAGAAAATTGGTAATGGAGTTACCATATGACCTGGCAATCCCCCTTCTGGGTATCTACCCCCAAAATTTAAAAACCTTAATCCCAAAGGGCTTACACACCCCAAAGTTAATCACAGTGCTGTTCACAGTAGTCAAGACATGGAAACAACCAAAGTGCCTTTTGGTAGATGATTGGATAAAGAAGTTGTGGCACATAGACATAATGGAATATTACTCAGCTATTAAAAAAGGATGAAATACCGCCATTTGCAACAAAATTGATGGACTCGGAGATCATCATGCTAAGCGAAATAAGCCAGAGAGAACAAACCAAGAACTGTATACTTCACTCATATGTGGAATATAAAAGCGAAAGCATCAAAGTAACAAAAACTTACGGATATAGTCAATAGTTTAGTGGCTAAATAAGGGCAAGGGGCAAGGGGGTGGGAAAGGAAGGAGGAGTCGTCAAATATATAAGGTGATGGAAAGAGAACTGACACTGGGCAGTGAAAACATAATGTAACACATGCAATGAACTGTAGATTTGCATACCTGGAACCTATGTAATTCTTATTAATCAATGTCACCCCAATAAGTCTAACAATGACAACAAAAAAAAGAATCATGTTTTAAATCTCTTAGTATATTGGGCCTTTCCCGCTACCTTTTGGTTACTAATTTTTAGTTTCATTCTTTTTGGTCTGAGGGTATATGTTGTTTGATCTCTATTTTTTAATTTATTTTTCCAGATTATTAAGATGTAATTGACATATAATATTATATAAGTTTAAGGTGTACAATTTGATTATTTGATACCTGTATATATTTTTAAATGCTTATCAAAATAAAGTCAATTAAAACATTTTTCACCTCACATAATTACTATTTTGTTATTATTGTTATGGTGAGAATATTAAACTCTGATAGCAACTTTCAAGTATAAAATATCGTGTTGTTAACTTTAGTTGATGTTTTCTACCCTAAATCCCCTGAACTTATTTATCTTATTTGTACACACTGACCATGCCTTCTGTGTCCATTTATATTTTCACAAGTGACAAAATTTCTTTCAGTTTTCTTTGAACATTTATAAGTTTTTATTTATTTATTGTTAAATTTATTGGGGTGACACTAGTTAGCAAAAAATACATAGCTTCCAGGTGTACAGTTCTACAGTGCATTGTCCATGTGTTGCATTATGTGTTCATCACCCACAGTCAGTTCTCTTTTCATCACCATACATTTGACTCCCCCACTCTCCTCTCCCACCACCTCCTCCCTTACCCTTAGGTAACCAGTAAACTATTGTCTGTGTCCATGAGTTTTTGTTTCTTATTTACTTTCAGTATTACATTTCACATATGAGTGAAGTCATATGGTTCTTGGTTTTTTTGGTCTGGCTTATTTTGCTTAAAATAATGATCTCAAGGTCCATCCATTTTGTTGCAAATGGCAGTATTTTATCTTTTCTTATAGTTGAGTAATATTCCATTGTGTATATATACCACAGCTTTTTTATTTAGTCATCTATCAAAGAGCACTTTGGTTGTTTCCATGACTTGGACATTGTGAACATCACTGTGATAAACACTGGGGTACATAAGTCATTGTGAACTAAGGTTTTCAAATTTTTTGGGTAGATACCCAGAAGGAAAATAGCCGAGTCATAGGATAACTCTATTCTCAATTTTCTGAGGAACCTCCACACTGTCTCCCACAGTGGTTGTACCAATTTGCAATCCCACCAGCAGTGTGTGAGAGTTCTTTTTTCTCCACATTCTCTCCAGCACTTCTTATTTCTTGACTTGTTGATAATAACCATTCTAACAGGTGTGTGGTGGTAACTCATTGTGGTTTTGATTTGCATTTCCCTAATAGCTAATGAAGTTGAGTATTTTTTCATATGTTAATTGGCCATTTCTATGTCTTCATGGATGAAATGTGTGCTCAGGTCCTCTGTCCACTTTTTCTTTGGATTATTTGTTTGTTGTTGTTGTTGAGTTGTATGAGTTCTTTATATATTTTAGGTATTAGTTTCTTATCAGAGGCATTGTTTGAAAATATTTTCTCTTTTTTGGTTGGCTATCTCTTTGCTTTATTGATGG
This sequence comes from Lyroderma lyra, assembly GCA_004026885.1. NCBI lineage: Eukaryota > Metazoa > Chordata > Mammalia > Chiroptera > Megadermatidae > Lyroderma > Lyroderma lyra. The sequence continues at coordinate 97,157 of PVJL010003594.1, read as the reverse complement.
CTTTTTGCTCTGCTTGTCAGTTTGATATAGTCCCATTAATTTATTTTTGCTTTTAACTTCCTAGCCTTTCAGGTCAGATTCATGAAGGTCTATAAGTTTAGTAGCAATAGTCTTTTCTATACAGTTTATTGCTTTGGGTCTTATGTAGAGGTCTTTAATACATTTTGAATTAAGTGTAGTATATGCTGAGAGTTCATGGCTCAAATTCATTATTTGGCATATGGTTTTTAAATTTTCTGAGTACTATCTATTGCAGAGGCTTCCTTTTCCCCATTGTTTATTTATCAGTCCATTATCAAAATTATTTGTGGATTCATTTCTGGGTTTTTTATACTGTTTCATTGGTCTATGTGTCTGTTTTTTGGCCAATACCAAGCTGTTTTGATTATCGATGCTTTGTAGTATAAATTGAAATTGAGGAGCATGATATCTCCAGCCTTACTCTTTTTATGTACTATTGATTTGGTTGTTTCAGATATTTTGTGGTTCCATACAAATCTGATAATTTTTAAATCTATTGTGTGAAAGTATGTTTGTAAAATTTTGATGGGAATTTCATTAAAACTGTATATTGCTTTGGTTGATAGGGCCATTTTAACAATGTTAAGTCTTTTTATTCATGAACATGGAATATTTTTCTATTTCTTTGTGTCCTCTTCCTTTTTTTAATAGTGTCTTAAGAGTTTTTCATGTATAAGTCTGTCACATTCTTTGTTAAGTTAATCTTGCTTTCTATTTTATAGGTGAAATATATATACATGTCTCATTTCTTTTTCTAAAAATATATTGGGGTTACATTGATTAGTAAAAATTACATAGGTCCCAGGGGTACAATTCTACATTACATCTTCTATGTATTGTATTATGTGTTCATCATCCAGAGTCAGTTCTCTTTCCATCACCATATATTTGTGTCCCTGTCTCTCTTTCCCCACTTCCCTTCCCCCTTACCCTCAGGTAACTATCCATGAGATTTGTTTCTTTGTTGTTTTCAATTCTATGTTAGCAATCAAACTAAATTTCTCCGACTCTTTCCCTCATTTTACCCACTCTTTCATCCCTCCTCTGATCTTAAAGAAGTCCCTCTAACATTCTTTGTAGTACTGGTTTGGTGGCAATGTATTTCTTTACATTTTTTTATCTGAGAAACTCTTTATCTTTCCTTCAGTTTTGAAAGCCAGCCTTGCTAGATACATTATTCTTGGTTGTAGATCCTTGGTTGTCATCATGTTGAACATTTTCTGCCAATCCCTTCTGGCCTGTAAAGTCTCTGATGAGAAATCAGCTGAGAATCAAATGGGTGTCCCTTTATAAGTTACTACTTGCATTTCCTTTGATGTTTTTAGAATTTTTTTTTCTTTAACTTTTGCCAGTTTAATTATGATGTGTCTTGGTGTGTTCTTGTTTAGGATCATCTTGTTTGGGATTTTCTGTGCATCCTGGACTTGTGTGTCTATTTCCTTCATCAGGTTAGGAAAATTTTCATTCATTATTTCTTCATATAATTTCTTGATCCCTTGTTTTTCCTCTGTCCCCTCAGGAACAACTATGATTCTGGTATTCTTTCGCTTAAAATTGTCCCAGAGGAATCTCAAACCATGTTCATTTTGATGGATTCTCATATCTATCTGTTCTAAATGGGTGTTTCCTGCTAGCTTTTCCTGCACATCACTACTTTGAGCTGGTATTGTATCTAGTTTGATGACTTTTACACCATTTTTCATTTCAGGTAATGGAGTAATTATCGTTCTCTGGTCCTTCATACTGGTTTGGAGGACTTCTTTAATGTTTGCTCTCTCTCTGTCGAAATTATCATTCAGTTCCTTAAGCATTTTTATCATCGTTGCTTTGAGCTCAGTTTCTGATGGGTCACCTCTCCCCATCACTTTAATTCTTTGGTTTCTCATTTTTTATAGCCTCTCTGGACCCTCCCAGCTGTAAATTTCTTTGGTGTTCATTTCTGATACTGGGCAGGCAGTGGTCTGTGAGGGACGAAAGTTTGTGGCTTTGTTTTCTTCCTGTGGCTCCAGGGTTCATGCAGGGAGTTTGGGCATGATTGCACATTTCTGTTCTGGGTTTGCCCCTTGCATGAATTCTGCCCTGAGCTTTGGGACCAGCTGTCCTGTATACTGGTCTTTCAAATCCTCCTTGTTGTGGGTTGAGAATTTCATGCATATAACCCTCTCTCTTTCTTCCTGGCCAGAGCGTTTGCACTGTGGTTCCTCAACGTCTTCTCCTCCTCTGGCAACCACAATGAAGTCCAGCCACTGTGGTTTGTGGACCAGTCTGCACTTCCTGGTGCCAAAGTGGGATTGGTGTGGTATCTCACACTCTGTCTGTGGACCTCCTTTCCTCTGTCCCATGGACCAAGTGAGGCCCAGAGCACTCTCTCACCATCTTCTTCCTCCTTCTTTCCCCAGTGGTACAGTTCCAAGTGGGGACCTGTGCAGCCAAGTCCCCACACTTTCCTTTATTTCTTTTTTGTTTAACCTATGGCCTGCCTGTAGGTACCTTAATGTCATGAATGGGTTTCTTAGCTGTGATTGTGCGACATGTAGGGGGCCCTTGCTTGAGGTGTAGGTGTTTTATTAGTTGTAACCTCCAGAAGAGTCTTCTGGAGGTCCCTCTTGTGCTGCCATTTTGTTGTGTCACATACACGTCTAATTTTCTTTACCCATTCACCTATCCATGGACACTTAGATTGTCTCCATGTCACAGCTATAGTGAATAATAATGCTGTGAATGTGAAAGTGAAGATTCCTATTTGAGACATTTATCTATCTATTTCTTTCTTTCTTTCTTGATATACAGCTAAAAGTGAGACTACTGGATCATATGGTAGTTCTAATTTTAATCTTTTGAGCAACCTCCATGTTGTTTTCCATACTAGCTGTTTCAGTTTACATTCTCATCATATGTGCTCCAGGATTCCCTTTCTCTCATTAGTATCTGTCATCTCTTGTCTTTTCAGTAATAGCTCTTCTGAGAGTTATGAGGTGATATTTTGCTGATTTTTATTTACATTTCCCTGATTCCTCCATGTACTTAGTGAGAATTTTTATATTTTGGGGAAAATAGTATTTCAAGTCCTCTATCTATTTGTAAATAGGATTATTTTTTCCTATTTAGTTATGTAAGATATGATGACCTTATTATCAGATATATGGTTTACGTGTATTTTCTCAGATTTTATATGTTGCCTTTATATTTTGTTGTCATTTATTTTGTTGTATGAAAGTCTTCCAGTTTGATATAATTCCACTACTTGATTTTTGCTTTTGTTTCTTGTACTTTTGGTGTCATTCGAAAAAAGTAAAAAAAAGATTGCTAAGACAAATGTCAAATAGCATTAACCCTAAGTTTTCTCCTAGGAGTTTTGAACTTTCAGGTCCTTACATTTAAATCTTTTATTTATTCCAAATTAATTTTGGTGAGTGGTGTAAGATAAAAATCCTATTTTATCATTTTGCATGTGTATTTCTAGTTTTCCAAATGCCATTTATTGAAGACACAATCTTTTCCTTGCTATATGTTCTTGGAGCCTTCATTGAAAATTAGTTAATTTTATATCAATGTATTTTTTTTTTTTTTTGCTTTTTCTGGGCTATCTATTCAGTACTGTCTATCTGTGTGTTTGTTTCTATGTGAGTGTCATATTGTATTGATTACTATAGCTTTATAATGTAGTTTAAAGAAAGAAAATGTGATTCCTCTAGCTATATTTTTTCTCAAAAATTGCTTTGGCTACTCAAGGTATTTTGTGATTTTATTCAAATTCTAGATTTTTTTCTATTACTGTGAAAAATTCTGTTAGAATTTTGATAAAGATTTCATTGAATCTGTATATTGATTTACATAATAGACATTTAAATAATATTAACTCCTCTGAAACATGAACATGAAATATCTTCTCATTTATTTGTGTTTTCTTCAATTTCTTTCGTCAGTGTCTTATATTTTTCAGTTTATAAATTTTTAACTTCCATGGCTAAATTTATTCCTAAGTATTTTATTGTTTTTGATGTTATTGTAAAAATGATTACATTTAATACTTCTTTCTTATACAATTCATTCTTAGTATAGAGAAAAGGAATTGATTTTTGTATGTTGATTTTACTTCCTGAAACTTTACTGAATTTGTTTACTAGTTCTTAGAGGTTTTTGTAAAGTCTTAACATTTCAGCAAAAAGACAATTTTATTTTTTCCTTTTGAATTTGAATGCCTTTTATTCTTGCCCAATTCCTTTAGCTAAGATTTACAGTACTATGTTAAATAAGTGTAGTAAGTATCAGCACACATGTCTTCTTCCCAATCTCAGAAGAAACATTTTTAATTTATCACCATTGAGTATGATGTTACTTGTGGGCCTTTATTATTTTGAGATATATTCCTTCTATACCCAAGTGGACAGGTTTTTTTCAACCATGAATGAATGTTGAATTTTGTCAAATTTATTTTCTGCATGTATTCATGTGATCATAGAATTTTTGTCTTTTATTCTATTAAGGTGATGTATCACATTTATTGATATGTGTATGTAGAACCATCATTCAGTCCAAAGGATAAATCCCTCTTGATTATGGTGCATTATTTTTTAAATATGATGTTGAATTAAATTTTTCACTATTTTATTGACAACTTGTATCAGGTGTAAGTCCTGTAATTATCTTTTTTTGTAGTATTCTTCTCTGACTTTAGTATTATGATATTGCTGTACTTGTTAAATGATTTTGGAAGTATTCCTTGCTCTTCAATTTTTTGGAAGAGATTGAAAATTATTTCAGTTAATTCTTGGTTAAACATTTGGTAGAATTCACCTTTGAAGCACTCAGGTCCTGTGCCTTTTTTGTTGGGAGGTTTTTGATTGCTGATTCAATATCTTTAACTGTTATTAGTATGTTAAGAATTCTAATTGTTTCATGATTCAGATTTGTTAGGTTTTATGTTTTTAAGAATTTATCCATTTTTTTAGCTTGTTCAATTTTGGGATATATAATTGTTTCTAATTGTTTCTTATGAAATTTTGCATGTCAGTATAAGTTGTAATGTTACCTCTTTCATTGATAATTTTATTTATATGGCTCATTGCTCATTTGTGTGGTAAGTCTACTAAAGCTTTGTCAATTTTATTTTTTCAAAAACACTTAGTTACATTGATATTATCTGTTTTATTTCTGCTACAATATTTATTATCATTTTCCTTCTATTAAATTTTGTTCTGTTTGTTTTTAATTTTTAGTTTTTTTGAGCTGTAAAGTTAAGTTTTTTAAAAATATTTTTTATTATTTTTTAATATAAAAATTTTTTTTACTGTTAGGCTAATTGGGGTGACATTGATTAGCAAGAATTCCATAGGTTCTGGGTGTACAATTCTACAATGTATTGTCTATTTGTTGCATTATATGTTTACCACCCAGTGTGAGTTCTCTTTCCACCACCATGTATTTGGCTTCCCCTCCCTCCTCTCCCACCCTCTTCCACTTCTCCCACACTTTCCCCCTTTGCCCCCAAATAACCCTTAAACTATTGATTATATCCAAGAGTTTTTATTCCTTTGTTGGTAGGTTAGGTTTTTTCTTTTTTGCTTTCAGTTTTATATTCTACATATGAGTGAAATCATTTGGTTCTTGTTTTTTTCTGTGTGGCTTATTTCACTTAGCATGATGATCTCAAGGTTCATCCATTTTGTTGCAAATGGTAGTATTTCATCTTTTCTTATACTTGAGTAATATTCCATTGTGTATATGTATCAGTCATCTATCAAAGGACACTTTGGCTGTTTCCATGTCTTGGCCACTGTGAACAGCGCTGCGATGAACATTGGGATATGTAAGGCTTTGTGCAACTCAGGTTTTCAAGAATTTTTGTAGATACCCAGAATGGGGATTGCTGGGTCATATGGTAATTCCATTCTCAATTTTGTAAAGAACCTCCACACTGTCTTTTATAGTGGTTTTACCGATTTGCATTCCCACCAGCAGTGTGCGGGAGTTCCTTTTTCTCCACATCCTCTCCAGCACTTGTTATTCCTTGTCTTGTTGATAATAGCCATTCTAACAGGTGTGAGGTGGTATCACTTTGTGGTTTTGATTTGCATTTCCCTGATAGCTAACGAGATTGAGCATTTTTTCACATGTTTATTGACCATTTGTATTTCTTTGTGGGACAAGTGTCTGCTTAGGTCCTCTGCCCACTTTTTAATTGGATTGTTGTTTTTTCTGTTGTTGTTAAGTTGTATTACTTTTTTACACATTTTAGATATTAGACCCTTTTCAGATGTGTTGTTTGCAAATATTTTCTCGCACTCAATTGGCTGTCTTTTTGCTTTGTTGATGGTTGCTTTTGCTGTGCAGAAGCTTTTTAGTTTGATATAGTTCCATTCATTTATTATTGCTTTCACTTCCCTTGCCTTTGATGTCAGGTTCATAAAGTCTTCCTTGAGTCCTAAGTCTATAAGTTTACTAACAATATTTTCTTCTTACAGTTTATTGTTTCAGGTCTTATATGGAGGTCTTTAATCCATTTTAAGTTAACTTTAGTATATTGTGAGAGTTCACAGCTCAGATTCATTATTTTGCATGTGTTTTTTTTTTTTCAGTTTTCCCAGCACCACCTACTGAAGAGGGTGTGTTTTCCCCATTGCATATATTTTGCTCCTTTATAAAAAATTATTTGTCCATAAATTTGTGGTTTTATATCTGGGTTTTCAATTCTGTTCCATTGGTCTGTGTGTCTATTTTCCTGCCAATACCAAGTTCTTTCAATTATGAATGCTTTGTAATATAAATTGAAATTGAGGAGTGTTATAACATCAGCCTCATTCTTTTTATGTAGTATTGCTTTGGCAATTCGAGGTCTCTTGTGGTTCTATATAAATTTGATAAGTTTTAAATCTGTTTTCTGGAAGTATGATTATGGGGTTTTGATGGGAATTGCAATAAATTTGTAGATTGCTCTGGGGAATATGGTCATTTTAAGAATGTTAAGTCTTCCTATCCATGAACATGAAATATCATTTTATTTACTTGTGTCCTCTTCAATTTCTTTCAAAAGTGTCTAGTAGTTTTCCATGTACGAGTCTGTCACGTTCTTTGTTAATTCCCTGATATTCCATTCTTTTCCTTGTGATAATAAAAGATATTGACTCTAATTTCTTTTTCTGAAGAATCATTATTTGTATATAAGAATGCTGTTGATTTGTGTATGTTGATTTTGTATCCTGCAACTTTACTATATTTGTTTATTGTTTCTAATAGTTTCCTGGTGGAATCTTTGGAATTTTCTATAATAAAGAATCATGTCATCTGCAAATAGTGACAATTTGACCTCTTCTCTCCCAATTTGGATACCTTTCTTTCCTTTCTCTTGCCTGATTGCTATAGCTAGAATTTCCAGTACTATATTGAATAGCAGTGGTGACAGGGAGCATCCCTGTCTTGTTCCTGATTTTAGGGGAATGAGCTTCAGCTTTTCCCCATTCAGTATGATATTAGATGAGAGTTTGTCATATGTGGCCTTTATTATGTTTAGATACTTTCCATCTATACCCATTTTATTCAGTGTTTTGACCACAAATGGATATTGTATCTTGTCAAATATTTTTTCTGCATCAATTGATATGATCATATGATCTTTATCTTTTATTTTGTTTGTATGGTGTATCACATTGATTGATTGTCATGAAACATCCTGGTGTTCCTGGGATGAATCCCACTTGATCATGATGTATAATCTTTTTGATGCATTGTTGTATTCTATTTGCTAATATTATGTTTAGAATTTTTGCATCTGTGTTCATCAGAGATATTGGTCTATATATTTTTTTGTGTTATCTTTACGAGGCTTTAGTATTAGGGGTAGAATGAGTTAGGAAGTATTGCCTCAAAATGTTTTTATTGTGGGAATTCATTGCTACTTATATCCTCATAGCACTGAGTTTGTGGCATGCTATGTTTCAATATGTGTGTTTACATTTTTGTTTGAAGATATTTGTTGATTTCTTTGTTGATTTTATTTTTAACCTATAGCTTCTTCATGATTGTTTGTTTAAATTCTACACATCTGTGAATTTTCAGTTTTTCTTCTGTTATTGATTTTGAGTTTCACACCATTGTGGTCAGAAATAGAAACATGGTATAATTTCAATAATTTTAAATTTGTTGACTTGGTTTGTAATATAAAATCTATTCTGGAGGATTTCCATGTGTAATTGTGAAGTATTTGTATGTTGCTGCTGAGGAATGGAGTATTTTGTTTTTCTTCGTTATGACCATTTGCTTTAAAACATAGTTTAAATTTATGTTTTATTATTGATTCTATATCTGGATGATCTACCCATTAAGTGTGGGGTATTAAAGTCTCCTGTTAGTGTTGAATTGTTATTTATTCCTTCCATCATATTTGTGTATTATTTATTTAACACATTTAGGTATTATAATATTGGGTGCAAATGTATTTACATTTTTTATACATTTTTGATGAATTGACCACTTTACTATTATATAATTAACTTTTTGTATATTGTTAGACATTTTAAATTAAACTCTATATTGTGTGATAATAGATTATCTACTTCTGTTCTCTTTTGTTGTATATTTGCATGAAATATTTTTTTCTAACACTTCACTTTGAGCCTATGTGTGTCATTGAAGCTTAAGTAAGTCTCTTGTAAGCAGCATTTTTGTTGATACTTGTTTTATTTTAATCTATTCAGCCACTTTATGGCTTTTGATTGAAGAATTTAACACATTTGTTTTGGATGATTCAATATATGTATCCTTCACATTACTTTGTTAGAACCTGGATGACACATACATGAGTTTTTAGATTTTCCCCAATTTTGTCTTAAAATAAATGGATAAAATGCCTTAATTTCTCTTCATGGATGTTATAGCAGATACTTCAGAAGGAAGTATGATTGACTATATTTACAACTTCCTATTTTATTTTATAATTATCAACACAGGACCTGTGTATATATTAGAGTGGTAGATATGAATGTGATGCTTGGGCTTCAGTCCATAATACAAGGAAACACATCAGATATCTCCGATTATCATGCTGATAAAAAATAATGTGCTATATGACCTTTCACTATGCACCTCTATGGGTTTTGATTTTTCACAAGAGTATAAACTCAGCAACAAAAACCTTTTAGTAAACCCGACATCTGTTGAACAAGAGTAAAGATTTTTAGTATCTTCTTGGCCTCTGCAGCTTTGATTATGAGATATGTTCTGACTATTATATATTAGTTTTTGTCTAAGATTTATGGAACTTTTAGTAATAATAGTGGACTATATAGTGACTAGAATAATAGTGGATATATGTAATAATTTATGCACAACTATGGAGAAACATTATAATTTATAACTGAAAACATTCTGGGGAAACTAATGAAGACATAGTAAAGAAACGTAAATTCTAACTAAACTTTATTTTATCATAAAATGGAATTTAAAAATGTATAACTTATCACATATATGTTTGATAAAATATACTTTTGACTAAAATAAAAATTTAACTTTATACAATCAATATTTGAGAACTACTGATTATCTCAAGTTGATAAGTATCGATTATTACTCAGCAAAGTAATCTACCACTTTTCTCACAAATTTTTTAGAAAATATGAGTTTATTAAAAAGTTATAACAGGTTTTCTTGCACTCAGTGTAACTGAGCCAAAAGCTGCAAAATCACCCTGGTCTCAGCAGCATCAGGCTTAGTTATAAAGGCTCCGAAGTGAATGTGTTAATCTATTAATATTTAAAGTAATTGTTAATAAGTAAGGCCTTAGTGTTGACTTCTGATTGTTTTATAATGCCTTTGATCCTGTCTTCCTGTCTTGCTGTTTTTGTTTGTGAATTGATTTTCCTTAGTATTACACTTTGATTCCCTTTTATCTTGAGTGAATTTATTATGGTTTATTGTTTTGTGGTTACCTTCAGGCTTAGATGAAACATTTTTATTAATGTAATAGTAGCTAATAATTGCTTAAATTTAATTATAAAACAAAACTCTACAATTTTACTTCCCCATTTGTTTTTGATACCATAATTTACATCTTTTTATATTGTGTATCCACTAACAAATTGTTATTTATAGTTATTGCTATGAGGTGTGATACAACTATGGTAAATGTTTAAATTAAAAAAATATTACAGTAAATCATACATTGACATTAATCCCTCTCAAAGTACTCCTTCTCACTTATCTCATTATTCTTGCCACTTTCTAAAGCATTTCTGGAAGCCTTCTTTCATGAGTGTCTCAGAAATGGGCAAATGGTTTCATTTGTCATCATGATAATACACATGTCACACATCGCTTCTGGTACAGCAATTTTTGTAATATAAGAACATTGTGGTTTACCTTCATTTACTTTATTTGCTGGGTCTGGCACCGTACCACTTCTGACTCTTCCCCAAAGTCAAAATGACCATGAAAGGACATCAAGGCAGCCACATCAGTGCAACTAAAGACAATCATGGAAGAGAACTTCTAGAATTGCTTCAGAAAGTGGCAAGAATAGTGGGATAACTGTGTTTGAAGCAAGGGGTAGTATTTTGAGGGGGATTAATGGCAATGTGGCTTTTACTGTAATAATTTTCTTAAATTTAACATTAATTGTATTTTTTTGATCACACATCATATAGTTGTTTATCTGTATTCTCTTGTAGGTCTCTGAGCACCTTTTAAAAATAATTTTGAATTATTTGTTGGGCAATTGCTATATCTCAATTATTAAGTGTGTCAATTACTGGAGGTTTACTGTTCCTTTGGTTGATGAGTGTTGCTCTAATTCTTTGTGATCCCTGTAGCCTTGCAAGGATCACAGAGAAGAGGTGTCTGTTTATTTGAAGAACCAGTCACCTCTTCCAGAATTTATGGACTGACTTCAATAAGGAATGTCCTTCACCCGCAGTTAAGGGTATGGTGAAGGTTTACTGGTGCAGAGTGTCAAGTGCTGGGGCATGTGGTAGGTTTAGGTAGAAGAGCTTGACAGCTTATTGACTTCAGCTACTAGGATCCACATCATCAACACATGCATGGTTCTTCCAAGTACTGTGTTTGTAAGAGTTCTTGGGGTCTTCAGAAGTACAACCAGCTAGGGATCTTGGCAGGCAGTGGTGATGGCTGAAGTTGGTGGCATACATACACTCAGCTGCAAAAGCAATGGAAAGTTCCTTTGTATTGGTAGGGGCTGGTTGCAGGCACATATGAATTGGTGGGGGGTCAGGGCTAGCAGCAAAGGCCTGGAACAACTGCAGACACACTGGCAACTGTAGAGGCCTGAGCTGTTGATGTGTACTCTTGTGGATGCAAGAGTATCCCATGGGCACACGCATAGAAGTAGAAGTTAATGGAGGAAGTCATGCAGGGTCATGCAAGTATACAGGTGAAGAAAATTCTTTCTTGATGAGGAGTTCCTTCTTGGCATTGAGCAGTGACAATCTAGGGAATTAGATGAGACAGACAAAATGAAGCTGTTCATTCTTTTTTTTTATGTGGTTATTCTCAGGTTATTTTTTCCAGTATGATGCTAAATTTTCTTAAGTGAACTCTTGAACTCTCCCAGAGCTGTTTTTATTTATTGAGATCTGTTTATTTGTTTATCTTTTTGGGGGAGTTGGAGGCTGGAGTCTCCTACTTTGCTACCATGGTGATGTCACTTGCTTAATGTCTATTCTTTTGAATTTGTTATGTTTTATGGTCTAGAATGTGATTTGTCTTAGTGAATGTTCCATGTGAACTTGAGAATATGTACTTGCTGTTGTATGATATATTTCATAGATTCCAATTAAATCTAGTATTTGATTGATGGTGCTGTTGAGTTTAATTATGTCCTTATTGTTTTTCTGCATCTAGATCAGTCAAGTAATGATGGAGGGAAGTTGAAGTGTCCAACTATAACAGTAGATTTATCTATTTCTTTTTGCAGTTCTTTTAGTCTTTGCTTTATGCATTTGTCACTTTGTTGTTAGGCACATACACATTAAGGATTGCTATGTCTTCTTTGACAAATGAACATTTCATTATTATGCACTTCCTTTCTTTATCCTTGATAATTTCCCTTGCTGTAAAGTGTGCTTTTTTTTCTTGTGTTAATATAGCTTCTCCAGTGTTCTTTTGATTAGAGTTAGCATGCGGTGACATGGTTCTGATTTGCATTTTCTTAATTATAAGTAATTTAATCATCTTTTCACATACTTATTGCCATTTAACTCGGGTTGAAATGAATGAAGACCTGAAGGTCAATTAAAACAGCATCCCTCAGGATGCCTTAGGTGCCAATGCTGTCTTTAAAGAAATGCCCTTTGTCCACTTTTAATCAGATTATCTTGCTGTTTTTGAATTGTAAAATTTCTTTATATATTTTAAGTATTAATTCCTTATCACATACATAATTTTCAAACTTTCTTCCATTCCTTTTATTGCTTTTTTCTTCCATAGATACTGTTTTTTATATACTTTCCTGTTTTACAATTACATTTAACATACAATATTATGTTAGTTCCAGATGTCCAACATAATGATTAGACATTTATATAACTTACAAAGTGATTGCCCTGATAAATCTAGTACCCATGTGACCTCATACATAGTTATTACATTATTGATTATATTCTTTATGCTATACTTTACATCCCAATGACAGTTTTGTACCTACCTATTTGTACTTCTTAATCCCTTCCCCCTTTTCACCCATCATTCGAACCTCTCTCCCTTCTGGCAATTATCAAAATGGTCTCTGTATTTATGAGTTTGTTTTTATTTTGTTTGTTCATTTATTTTGTTCTTTAGATTTCACATATAAGTGAAATCATATGACATTTGTCTTTCTTTGACTTACTCTACACAGCACAATACCCTCCAAGTCTATCCATGTTGATGCAGTTGGCAATATTTCATTCTTCTTTATGGCTGAGTAATATTCCATCATATATATATATGTAGCACCTCTTCTTTATTCATTCATTCATTGGTGGACTTGCAGGTTGACTTCATATCTTAGCTATTGTAAATTATCCTGCAATGTTGATAATATTTTTTGATGTACAAGAGCTTTTAATTCATCTACGTTTCCTTTTGTTGCCTCTGCTTTTAGTGTCACATATATGAAAAAATTGACAAATCCAATATCATAAACTTTTTCCCTTTATTTTCTGATTTGATTATTTTGCACATAAATAGCCAGTTTACCCAAATCACCTGTTAAAAGACTTTTCTTTATTAAATTATCTTAGCACTACTGTTGAGAAGCATTTGACTATGTATATGAGAGTTTATTTCTGGGAACTCTATTCCATTGGAGTACATGTCTGTCTTTATGCAAACACTACTTTGTTTTGACTAGAGCAGTTTTCTATAAATTATGAAATTAGGAAACATGGGATCTCCAGCTTATTTTTTTCAAGATAGTTTTATCTATTTGAGTTCCTTGAAATTACACATAAAATTTTTATGATTTTTTTTTTCTGCAAAAATAAATTCCTCTGAAATCTTTTAGGGTTATATTGAATCTGTGGGTTTATTTGAGCAGCATTGGCACTTAACAAATATCTTCCAATTTGGGATGAGGAATGTTTTTTCAATTGTATTTTATTTAATTTATTTCAGGAATCTTTGTAGTTGTCAGTGTACATGTCTTTTACCTCCATGGTTAAATATATTTCTAGGTGTTTTATTATTATACACATTTTCATAAATAAACTTGCTTTGTTAATTTCCTTTTCAAATTGTTCATTGTTAGCATAAAAAAATGCAACTGATTTTTGCATGTTGGTATTGTACCCTGAAACTTTGCTGAGTTTACTTATTAGTTCTAACACTATATTTTATAAATTTAATGTGTTTATGTCCTCAAACAGAAATAACAATGATAACTTTACCTCTTCCTTTTCAGTCAGAATTTCTTTTATTTCCTTTTCTTGCCTAATTTCCCTAGCTAGAATTTCCTGTGCTATATTGAGTAGAAATGGCATAAGCAGACATTATTGTCTTGTTGCACACTTTAGAGGGAAAATTTTCACCATTAAGTGTTATGTTAGCTTTGGATTTTTCATATGCAGCAGCGGTTCTCAACCTGTGGGTTGCAACCCCTTTGGGGGTCAAACAACCCTTTCACAGGGGTCGCCTAAGACCATTGGAAAACACATATCAGATATTTACATTAAAATTCATAACAGTAGCAAAATTACAGTTATGAAGTAGCAACGAAAATAATTTTATGGGGGTCACCACAACATGAGGAACTGTATTAAAGGTTCATGGCATTAGGAAGGTTGAGAACCACTGATATACAGCCTTTATTATGCTCAGATAGCTTCCTTCTGTTCTAGTTTGTTGAATGTTTTTTTAATTGCAAAAGTGTTGAATATTATAGCCTTTTATTAATAAATTGAAATGATCATGTGATATTTGCTTTCATTCTCTTAAGGTGGTATGTTGAACCATTCTTGCATTACAAAATATCTATTTCATTCGGTCATGGTGTATAATCCTTTTAATATGCTGCTGAATTCTGAGTGTTAGTATTAATTTGAGTACATTTGCTTTAATATTCAAAAGGGATAATGGTCATAATTTTCTTGTCATATCTTTGGCTTTGGTAGTAAAGTAATGTTGGCTTTATAGAATAAAGTAGTAAGTGCACTTCTCTTAAAAATTTTGGAATTGTTTCAGAGAATTTGTTTAATTCTTCTTTAAATGTTTGTTAGAATCCACCAGTGATGCCATCTGGTACTGGGATTTTCTTGTTGGAAAACTTTTTATTACTAATTCAATATCCTTCCTAGGTATAAATCTATTTAAACTTTTTTTTTTAAGTTCAGAAATGCCTTTAATGTGATTATGCAGAATCTCACAGAACCAAACCTTGAAACTGAGAAATAACTTGTAAACTTTTAGTTTTTCATGATTCATTCTTGGTAGCTTGTGTGTTTCTAGAAATGTGTTTATTACATTTGTTATCCAAGTTTTTGGCATACAATCATTCATGGTATTATCTTATAATTCTTTTAAATATTATAAAATTAGTATTAATGTCTCCTCTTTTGTTTCTAATCTCTGACATTTGAGTAGTTAGTAAATCTAACTAAAGGTGTGCAAATTTTGTTGATCTTTTTGAAGAACCAACTCTTTGTTTTGTTGATTTCCCTTATTGTTCCTCTATTTTCTGTTTTGGTTTTTTTTTTATGAAAGCCCACGTCTTTATTATTTCTTTGTTTCTAGTATCTTTGGGTTATTATACCTTTCTGGTAAATTGATCCTTTATATTATATAATGTCCTTCTTTATATCCTTTTTCAGTTTTTTACTCTGTCTATTTTGTCTGATATTAACATAAGCCACTACTCCTCTCTTTTGGTTTCTATTTGCATGGAATACATTTTCCTTCTTTTTTCAATCTATGCATGTCCTTACATCTAAGTTGAGTCTCTTTTTGACAGCATACAATTAGATTTTGTTTTTATTATACTCACTTTGCCAACATACATCCTTTTATTGGAGAGTTTAATCCATTTGCATTTAAAGTAATTACTGATGGTGAAAAACTTACTATAGCAATTTGGTTATTTGTTTTCTGTGTCTTACTGCTTTATGGTTCCTGTTGTTGTTGTTGTTTCCATTACAGATATTCTTTGTGTTCACTTGATTTTTTATAGTAACACACTTTGATTTCCTTCTCATTACCTTTTTTGTATCTTCCATAGTTATTTTCTTTGTGGTTACCATGTGATTGAATAAAACATCTTAAAGTTAACATTAAAAAATTAAATTGATAGCAATTTAATTGCAATTGCACACAGAAGTGACTCTTTACAGAACTTCATCCTTTAGTTTATGTTAGTAATGTCACAAATTATATCTTTATATAGCATGTACTCATTGAAATAGTTTTGTAATTATTTTCAAGCATTTGTCTTTTAAATCATGTAGAAAATGAAAAGCTGAATTACAAACCAATTACAATAATACTGGTGTGTGTATTTGTTCATATATTTACCTCTCATGAAAAACTTTATTTTTGTATGACATTGAGTTCCTCCCAGCATATTTTCATTTCAACTTGAAGGACTCTATTTAGAAGGTTTTTTTTTATAATAAATGGATGCTTATAAATATCAGAATATTCCTAAATTTCACCTCAGCTTCTCAGGGCCTTAGATTTTACCAGTATATTTTTGCCCTCATTGTCTATGACTCTGTGTAGGCCCTCTGAAGATGTCATGGGCTGTGTTCATGCTTCCCATGTTTTTTTCTAGTGTGAGATCTGAGTTCCTTGTTAAATAAAACAAAGACCCCATATATGTTACAACATTTTAAATTACGTATATTATACTTTGTCTGATTTGAGGGATTAACTGGGGCCCAGGCCATTGTTTACCTTAATCTACCCCAAACCAGGGAGAAAGTGTGTCAAGGGTGATAAGAAAAATTTCTAGCTTTTCTAATGTGACTTTCTTCTTAATTGGAAATTTTTATAAATATTTGTATAATTTTAGTAACTCTTACAAAGTCTGTACTTAGTTTTCAAGTGTTTCTATGGGAGATATAGGACTTGAATTGTTCTAGTCCACCATTTTGCTTTAAACTTTTATTTCCTGCACATGTGAAGAATAATTTCACTGATACAAAATTTTATATTAGTAGTGTTTTTTGTTTTTGTTTTTTTATCAATACTTCAAATATTTTACTCTACTCTCTTTGTGCTTGCATGATCATCCTTGCTATGTTATAGGTATAGTGTTTTTTCCCTCTGGCTCTTTTCAAGATTTTCTCATTCTCTTTGATTTTCTTCATTTTGAATATAATACACATAAGTGTAGATCTTTCTATTTATTATTCTTGGCATTATCTCAGTTTCCTGGATCTGTGGTTTGATGTCTATCATTAATTTTTGGAAATTCTCAGTCATTGCTTTAGATATTATTTCTGCTTCTTTCTCTCATTCTTTTTCTTCTGGTAATCCACTTACACCTGTTATATCTTTGTAATTGTTCCATAATTCTTGGTTATTTTGTTTCATACTTTTCTTGGTCTCTTTGCATTTCAGTTTTGAAGGGTTCTATGGACATTTCTTCAAGATCACTGACTCTTTCCTTAGCTCTGTCCAGTGTATTGATGAGCCCATCAATGGCATTTTTTATTTTCTACATGATGTTTCATTTCTAGTATTTCTTATTCATTATTTCTTATGGTATTCATCTCTCATCTTACATTACCTATGTGTTCTTACATGTTGTTTATTTTTTCATCAACATGCTTAGTGTATTAATTATAGTTCATTCAAATTCTGACTGTGATAATTCAAACATCTCTGCCATATCTTAGTCTGGTTCTGATACTTGTTTTGTCCCTGCAAACTGTGTTTTTTGTTTTGTTTTATTTTTTAGTATGCATTGCAATTTTTGTTGAAAAACAGACTTATATCCTGGGTGAAAGGAACTGAGGTACACAGTCCTTTAGTGTGAGATTTTATATTTATCTGGCTGGGGGTTAGGCTGTGTCACTATTTACTTAGTAATAGGTGTCAATGAGTAAATTTTATTACATATCCTTAGTTTTGTCTTTTCTGTTTTCTTCGCATCTTTCTAGAAACTCCTTAAGGTCTGTGATGAGAAGTTCTTTCCATTGTATTTTCATTATTAAACAGCAGTCTGATTACTATGGTGATAAGTTGGGGGTGTGCAGAGAGTATTCTATTGTCCTATTATTAAGTCTCGGGGTTTTAGTGAGCTTGTGACTCAGGGTTTCCCAGTTCAGTTAGGCTCTGTCAAAACCCCAGTCACTTAGGTTCTGGTGAAATAGTTTCTTTTGAGAATAGGTCTTACTAAGAACAAAGTGCTCTGGGTGTATTTCAAAATGGCTCCTTACACCCCACCCTTGCCTCCTCCTGGTAGAAGCATGAAGGGATTTTATCCATTTTTCACTGTGAGAAATTAGCAGGGCTCTTGGAGATAAAATTTATAACTATGTAAAGTTACCCCTAAGACTGGGTACCCTTGGAGTGTTTTATTGTTGTTGTTTTTTAACTAAAATTTGTCCACACAGTGTCCATTAATTCTTCAATTATATGTTAAGTCTTCCTACCCATTACTTGTTTTCATGGAGATTTCTGCTCTGGTATATTGTGATTCTTCTGTATTTACCTGCCTTTCCAATTTTGGGGGCATTACTTTGTCCTGTGGAATCAATTCTCTGATAGAGCTAAGAAAAGTTGTTGATTTCAGTTTGTTCAGCACCTTTCATGTTATTTGGATAAAAGTAATGAGTTTCAAGCTCCTTATATGCTGGACCAGAAACAGAAAGTCTTTCAATGTATTTTAAAAGTCTCTCTGATACTTCCTATTTGTCCCATGGGTTATTCAGAAGTGTGTTATCATAGTTTTTAGAGAATTATACCATTGTCTTTCTATTATTGATTTCTAATTTGATTATACTGTGGTCAGAAAACACATGTATTATATTTGTGTATAATATGTGAGAGTTTACTTCCTACATATATTTAAATATATATATATATATATATATATATATATATATATATATATATATATATATATTGACATTCAATATTATAATAGTGTCAGGTGTACAGCATGGTAGGTAGGCATTTATATAATTTATGACATGCTACCCCAAAAGTCTAGTGCCCATCTGACACCATATATAGCTTTTACAACATTATTGACTATATTTGCAATACTGTATTTCACATCACTATGCCTATTCTGTGAATACCAATTTGTACTTCATAATCCCTTCACCTTTCTCACCCATCCTTCCAAATACCCTCTTCTGTAGCAACCATCAGTTTGTTGTTTGTATCTATGAGTCTATTTTTGTTTTGTTTGTTCATTTATTCTATTCTTTAGATTCCCCATATAAGTGAGGTTATATGGTATTTGTCATTCTCAGTCTGACTTATTTTACTTAGCATAATGTCCTTTAGGTCTGTCCGTGTTGTTGCATATGGTAAGATGTCATTCTTTTTATGGCAAGTAGAATCCCTTGTATAAATATACCATGATTTCTTTATCCAATTGTCTATTGATGAGCATTTTGGTTATTTCCATATCTTGGCTATTATTGTGACTGGCATTGCAGTAAATATAGGGCTGCATATATTTTTTTCAAATTAGTGTTTGGGATTTCTTTGTATAAATACCATTAAGTGGCATTTTGGGTCATAATGTTTCATTTTTAATTTTTTGAGGAAACTCCATACTGTTTTCCACAGTGGCTGAACCAATTTGGAATCTCACAAACAGTGCCAGAGGGTTACCTTTTCTCTATATCCTTGCCAACACTTACTGTTTGTTGATTTGTTGATGATAGCCATTATGACAGGTGTGATATATTTTATTGTGGTTTTTTATTTGTCTTTCTCTAATGACAAGTTATGTTGACCTTATTTTCATGTCTATTGGCTATATATATGTCCTCTTTGAAGAAACATCTATCAAAACCCTCTGCCCATTTTCAAATTTGATTTTTTTTTGGTGTTCAGTTCTATGACTATTTTATATAAATTTTGGACATTAAACTCTTATCAGATGTATCATTGGTAAAAAGGTTCTGCCATTTAGTAAGATGTCTTTTCATTTTATTGATGGTTTCCTTTGCTGTGAAACCAATTAATCCCATTTGTTTGTTTGTTCCTTTTTATCCCAAGGAGATATATCAGTAAAAATATTACTAAGTGTAATATGAAAGACTTTACTTCCTGTATTTTCTCTAGAAATTTTATGATTTCAGGTCCTGCATTTAAGTAATTAATCCATTTTGAGTTTAGTCATGTATATGACATAAAAGTGGTACAGTTTCATTGTTTTGCATGTATCTGTACAGATTTTTCAGCATAAATTGAATAAACTGTCATTACCCCAATGTAGCTTCTTGTTTACTTTGTCATATTAATAATTTGACTGACCACATAAAGATAGATTTATTTAAGGGCTCTCTCTTCATCTCTCTCTCTTGATTTATGTGTTTGTTTTCTTGCCAATCCAATTTTTTTTTTATGTGGGTAGTTACCTGGCTGGGAACCCAGGCTGCAGCATTGAAAGTGCTGAAGCCTAGCCACTACACCATCAGGGAACTCCCTACAACTTTTTTTAATACTATGGCTTTGTAGTATAATTTGATATCTGGTAGTTTGATACATCAAGGTTTTATTATTCCCTCAGAATTGCCATGAATATTCTAGGTCTTTAATGGGTCCATAAAAATTTAGGATTACTTGTTCTAAATCTTTGAAAAATGCCACTGGCATTTTGATAAGGGACTACATTGAATATATAGATTGCTTTGGGATGTATGGAAAATGTTACTATATTAATTCTTTCTATCCATAAGCACAGCAATTTCCATTTGTTAATATCTTCTGTAATTTCCCTATTCAATGTATTATAATTTTCTAAGTTTATAAGTATAAGATATTTTACTTCCTTGCATACATTTACTCTTAGGTGTATTTTTTTATGCATTTGTAAATGGAGTTGTTTTCTTAATTTATCTTTCTGCTAGTTAGTTGTTAGTGTATATGAATACATTGTATTTCTGAATATTAATTTTGTATCCTGCTACCTTACTTTCATTCATTAGTTCTAACAATTTTTGGTGGGATCTTTAGGGTTCTCATATATAGTATCATGTCAACTTCGAAAAATAACCATTTTACTTCTTTGTTTGCCATTTGGATGCCTTTTATTGTTGTTGTCTAATTATGGTAGCCAGGACTTACAGTACTATGTTCAATAAAAGTGGTGAAAGTGGAAATAATTGTCTTGTTCCTGATCATGAGGAAAATGCTTTTAGTTTTTCCACATTGAGTATGATATTAGCTGTGGGTCTATCACATATGGCCTTTATTATGTTGAGATATGTGTTCTCTATTTCCACTTTGCTGAGAGATTTTATCATAAATAAATGCTGAATTTTTTCAAACATTTATTGCATCTGTTGATATGACCATATGATTTTTATTTTTCATTTTGTTTATGTGGTATTTTGCATTAATTGATGTGCAGATATTGAGCCAAACTTGCATTCCAGGAACAAATCCCCCTTGATTGTTTTGTATAATCTTATTAATGTATTGCTAATTTTGGTTTGCTAATATTTAAAAAAATGTTTGCATGCATATTCATAATGGATTTTGGCTTATATTTTTCACATTTTTTGTAATGTCTTTGTCTGGTTTTGAAATAAAAATAATGGTGACTTCACAAAATGAAGTTGGATGCATTTCCTCCACGTGAGTTTTTTGGAATAGCTTGAAGAGAATAGATGATAACCCTTTTTTGAATGTTTTTGTAAAATTAACCTGTGAGGCCATCTCATCCAAAAATATTTTTTGTTGGGAGCTTGTTGATTACTGATTCAATTTCATTGGTAGTAATCAGTCTGTCCATATCTTCTGTTTCTTCTTGATTCAGACATGGAAGATGGTATGCCTTTAGGAATTTATCCATTTCTTCCAGATTGTTCAATGTGTTGGTGTGTAGTTGGTCATAGTATTTTATTAAAATATTTTGTATTTCTGTGGTGTCCATTGTCACATCTTCTCTTTCATTTTTTTATTTAACTTATTTGGGTCATTTTTCTTTTTTTGTTGATGAGTCTGATTAAAAATTTGTCAAATTTGTTTATCTTTTCAAATAACCAGCTCTTGATTTCAATGATGTCTTTATTGTTGTGATTTTTTAAATCTCAATTTCATTTATTTCTTCTCTGATCTTTATTTTTGCTTTCTTGTACTCACTTTGGGCATTTTTTTTCTGTTCTTCCAGTTCCCAAAAGTGTGAAGTTAGACTGTTTATTTGAGGTTTTTTGTTTGTTTCTTTGTTTAGGTAGGCCTGCATCACTATGAATTTTCCTCTGAGAACTTTAGTGGTGTCTCAAAGATTTGAGGTCATTGTGTTTTCATTTTTGTTTGTCTCAAGGTACCCTTTGACTTCCTTCTTGATCTCATTGTTGAACCCTTCTTTATTTAGTAGAATGTAATTTAGTCTTTGTGTGTTTTTGTGTTAGTCAGTTTTTTTTAATTGATATTTATTTCCATACCATTGTAGTCAGAAAACATGCTTGATATAATTTCAAATGTTTTGAATTTATTGAGACTTATTTTATGGCCTAATATGTGGTCTATCGTGGAAAATGATCCATGCGCACTTGAAAAGTGTATATTCTGCTACTCTAGGGTAAAATGCTCCAAAACTATCAATTGAATCCATCTGGTCTAGTGTATAATTTAAGACCACTGTTTTGGCCTTGATTTTCTGTCTGGAAGGCCAAAACAGTGGCCTTAAATTATTAATGTCACTGAAGTGTTATAGCTCCTTGCTATGAATGTGTTACTGTTGATCCCTGCCTTTATGTTGGTCTATATTTGCTTTTTGTATTTAGGTGTTCCTATGTTGGGCACATAATTGTTTACTAGGGCAATTTCTTTTTGTTGGATTGATTTTGTTATTATTATGTATATTATGTAATGTCCTTCTTTGTCTCTTTTTGTAGTCTTCATTATATAATTTATTTGTTCAATATAAGTATTGCTGCCCCGACTTTTTTCTCATTTTTATTTGCATGAAATATCTTTTTCAATCCCTTTAATTTAAATCTGTGTGTGTCTTTCATTCTGAGGTGGGTCTCATGTAAACAGCACATGCATGGGTCTTATTTTTTTCTTCATTCAGCTACCCTGTATCTTTTGATTGAAACATTTAATCCATTTACTTTTCAATGATTATTGATAGCATAGTTATTGCCATTTTATTATTCATATTTTTAATTTTGTTTGTTTGTTTTCTTCTTTCTTCTGCTTAATGAAGTCCTAACAATTCTGGTAACACTGGCTTGGTGGTAATAAATTCCTTTAGTTTTTTTTTTCTTGTCTGAGAAGCTTTTTATCCTCTCCTTAGTTTTAAATGATAGCCTTACTGGGTTGAGAAGTCTTGGTTGTAGGCCCTTGTTTTACATCACTTTGAGTATTTCCCACCACTCACTTTTGTCCTGCAATGTTTTTGTTGAGAAATTTGCTGGTAGTCTAATGGGAACTCCCTTGTAATTAATTAGTTGTATTTCTCTTCCTGATTTTAGTATTCTCTCTTGGTGTTTTCCTTGCCATTTTAATTATGATGTGTCTTGGTGTGGGCCTATTTGGGTTTACATTGATTGGGATTCTCTGTACTTCCTGGGCTTGTATGTCTATTTCCTTCATCAGGTTAGAAAAGTTTTCAGTCATTATTTCTTCAAATAGGTTCTTGACCCCTTGGTCTGTCTCTTC
This sequence comes from Lyroderma lyra, assembly GCA_004026885.1. Lineage (NCBI taxonomy): Eukaryota > Metazoa > Chordata > Mammalia > Chiroptera > Megadermatidae > Lyroderma > Lyroderma lyra. The sequence continues at coordinate 73,859 of PVJL010003594.1, read as the reverse complement.
TATTTCTGGTACTCCTATAATGAGAATGTTGTTATGCTTGATGGTATCCTATAGGTTCCTTCAACTATATTGTTTCTTTATTTTTATTGCTGTGGTTTGGTGTTTTCTGCAATCTTGTCTTCTAAATTGCTAATTTGATCTTCTGTTTCACATAATCTGCTGTTGATTCTTTCTAGTTTATTATTCATATTAGTTATTGTATTTTATATTTCTGATTTGTTTGGGTGAGGGGTGTAGTTCCCTGGCTGGGAATCAAGCCCAGGCCATGGCGTTGAGAGCACCAAAGCCTAACCACTATACCACCAGGAAACCCCCTATTTTTGACTTTTTTTTACTTTCCATGTCTTTAGTTATGCTTACTATCTCTTGGTTGTAATTCTAAGTTCCTTATGCATTTTTATAACCAGCACTTTAAACTCTTGTCTCTAATAGATTAGTTGCCTCCATTTAATTTAGTTCTATTTCTGGAGGTTTCTCCTGTTCTGTTTTGAGGGACATACTTTTTGCTTTCCTTATTCTGGCTGCCTCTCTGTGTTTGGTTTTATGTAGTAGGTAGACCTCTTATGTATCTCACTTCTTTCTGGGTGTTCTTATATAGTATGTGTCTTATGTGGTCTGTCCTATTATACAATCTCCCTGATCTCTTTTTTTTTTTGGAGGGGGTAACGTAGCATTCCTTTTTTATTTAATTTATCTTTTTTATTGTTAAATTTATTGGAGTGAATTGATCAGTAAAAGTTACATATGTTCCAGGTGTATAATTCTACAATACATCATCTATGTGTTGTGTTATGTGTTCATCACCCAGAGTAAGTTCTCTTTTAATCACCATATGTTTGAGACTCTGTCACTTCTCTCCCACCACCTCACACCATAACCTCAGATAACCACTAATCACTAAACTATTGATTGTGTACATGAGTTTTTGTTTCCTTGTTGCCTTCAGCTTTGTGTTCCATATATGAATGAAGTCATATGGTTCTTGGATTTTTTCTGTCTGGCTTATTTCACTTTGCATGATGGTCTCAAGGTTCATGCATGTTGTCATAAAAGGCCATATTTCACCTTTCCTTATGGCTAAGTAATATTTCATTGTATATGTACCACAGCTTCATTATTCAGTCATCTATCAAAGGACATGTTGGCTGTTTCCATGACTTGGCCATTGTGAATAATACTGCAATAAAAAATATACAGTGGGAAAAGAAAGCCTCTTCAGTAAATGGTGCTCGGAAAATTAATATGAATCTGAACTATGACCTGTCACTGTTTACCAAAACTAGCTCAAAATTGGTTAAAGATCTTCACATAAGACCCAAAACAATAAACTGTATACAAGAAAACATCGATACTAAACTTATAGACCTTAGGTTTAGGGAAGACTTTGTGAACCTAACCTCAAAGGCAAGGTAAGTAAAAGCAAAAATAAATGAATGGGACTATATCAAACTAAAAAGCTTCTGCACAGCAAAAGAAACTATCAACAAAGCAAGGAGACAACCAACAGAATGGGACAAAACAATGCTTCTGATAAGAGGCTAACATCTAAAACAGTAAGAACTTGTACAACTCAACAACAACAAAAACTATCCATTTAAAAATTGAGCAGAGAACCTGAGCAAGGAAGACATACAAATGGCCCACAGATATATGAAACAATGTTCAACTTTGCTAGCTATTAGGGAAATGCAAATTAAAACCACAATGAGATACCACCTCACACCTGTTAGAATGACTATTATCAATAAGACAAGGAACACGAGTGTTGGAGAGGGTGTGGAGGAAAAGGAATCCTTGATCTTTTGTGCATGTGTTCTGAGTGTGTTTCTTGAATGTGGTGTGTATTTTCTTCTGTTGTACTTCAGTCTTTATTGCTTTTGATGCTTCAGTGGATGGGATTGACTTCCAGGCTGAGTGACTGTGAGTGGCTTATGCTACAATGTATGAGCTTTTGTGTGAGGGCTGACACTTCAGAGTGTATTCACCCTAGTGGGCTCTTGTGCCAATGAAACCACTCTTTGTGTATGTCATTTGTGGGGCTAACTAAGTAGTGCTCCATTATGGTTTGAAGTTGCCCTCTGGGTGTGTTGTTTCTAGTGTCTCTTGGGAGAGGCTTCCATGCAGGCCAATTTCAGCATTTGATTGTGATTGGCCCATCGATACCTGGTAAGTGTCACAAAGTTATATGTGGTTCATGGTTGCCTGTGCTGGACCTGGAGGAGTGTGAGGTGGCCTTGCTGTGAACTGAGGCCAGCTGCCACCAGTATTGTGCTGAGCCAACTTAACAAAAGCTCCATGGCCCTCTAGGCCTATTGCCACCTTCTGGCTATCTATAAGGCTGAGCCAAACTGGTTTACCTGGTATTGAGTGCCTTCTTTGGTGAAGCCCTAGCTTGGCAGTGTGGGGTCCCAGGTGGTCATGAGGTGCGACTAGTTTTTTAAAAAAAATTTAATAAAGATTCAGTTCTTGGGCCCATGCCCAGCCTGTTACCACTTTGCAAAGTGCCCTGAGAACACTTCAGGTAGCCACCATTCACCTTGGGGTTGGAAATTTTCAAGAGTTGCCCAAGAGAGAATGTGATGCAGATTGTGTCTTACTACTTACTACACAATGTTCACTTGGCTGCTGCAGCATATCCGCTTTGTAAAAGTCTTCCACAGCTTTTCATGGGGGTGGGTGGAGGCCACTCCATAGCCAAAATTGCCTTTGGCAACCCACAGATGGACTGGGCAGTGTTCCAAGGAGTTATTGGTTATGGGTAGTGAATTTTACAAAGTTAATGTATTTTTGGTTCTTGCACTGGAACTAGGCCTGAAAACACTTTGCAAAAACACTCTAAGAACACTGACCAGTCACCACTTGACACAGACCTGGAGGTCCTCAAGAGCCACCCAGGAAAGTCTGTGGCGCAGGATGTGGCTAGTGGCACACCACCAAATTTTTTCAAGGATGCTGCAGAATCTCCACTGCTATAAAAGGCTTCCACAGCTAGTGGGTTGGGCTGATTGCTAGTAGCCAAGAGTGCCTTGGGCAATGTAGTATTAGCTTTGTGGGGTGGGAAACCAGGGTATCACCAAGGTGGTATGTGTGTGCAGATGTTATGAGATCAATGTTGTCTCACTTTTGGCCCTTTAGGGAAGGGTTGAATGTAGAAAATATGGCACCCTCCAGTAGACTACAGTAGACTACATGTGAGGTAGGCTCCACAAAAGAACAATTGTCCCTCCAACCCTCACTCAGGTGAGTGTTTGCAAGTGAGTGAGTCTGTTTGAGTGCATTTTATGAGGGCATCTGGGTTTCCAGCTACCTTCTATTTTACCAGGATGAACAGACAGACTCCTCACTGATTTTCACTGCCACATGTTGTGGAAACTCCTCTTCCCAGCATAGGACCCTTTGGCAAGGGAGCCCAGTGTGGGGCTGGGACAATTCCATCTTAAGGGGGGAGTGAATCTCAGCCATTGAGGTGTCCCTAATTATTTTCACTCACTATCTGTGGGTTTGAGGTCATCCCATTTCACATCTCCTATCAGTTTCCATGTGTGAGGATTCTTATGGGCGGGGAGGGTGTTGTGGAGCAGGTATGTGGCTAACATAAACACATTATAGATAACAATGTTCATATGTTTGAATCCTACTTCTAAAGCTGCCTGATCGATACATCCAAGAGAAAAAGGCAATTGTTTCACAATCACTTTTGTTTGTATCTCTGGCTTGGCTTAATATGTCCTAAAGTCCTCATGGAACTTAGGTGGACAATAACAAAGTTAAAAGTCTATCTACAGGGGTATCCAGACTTTTGGTTTCCCTGGGCCATATTGGAAAAAGAATTGTGTCAGGCCACACATAAAATACACTAACACTAATGATAGCTGATGAGCTAAAAATAAATTTATGCATAACTGTTATAATGTTTTAAGAAGGTTTATGAATTTGTGTTGGGCTGCATTCAAAGCTGTCCCAGGCCACAGGTTAGACAAGCTATGTCTATCACTAAAAGAGTTTTAAATCTTGAATACATTCTCTTCATCTGAACACCCAAATGACCTGTGTGATCACATAATACTAAAGTTACAGTAAACACATATACATATACAAATATCCTTGCTATGAATTACATTCCAAAATGACTAAACTTGTTAGCTCTTTCTAAGCCTGAGACACTGTTAACCTGAATACAGAATATGCTTTATTTCAGAACTAAGATATATGCTCTGCATTTTTATTGGCATGCACAAAATACAAAAATATCCCTGTCTGCAAATGACAGTTAAATGAAGACATGGAGATACTTTATGGGAATCAGTGTGGCCAATTGTATGTAAGGTGGGATTAGACATGAGTCTTTGAACAATGATCACCTAGTTACTTTGTTGTATATATTCTCATCTGACTGGTGATGTGTCTAATGATGTTTCAGCTACAAAGAGGCAAAGAAAGGGCCCAGCACTCACCTGCCTTAGAGACATATTAAAGGAGGAGAAAAGAAAAACTCAATACTACATACTGTAGCAGAGAACAATGTTTACAAAGAAAATACACTACTCAGAGCATTTTAAAGGAAAGAGTTTCTACCACTGTAGAAGTTAGCCTTAAGAGAAAATACATCACCCAAGTATCCTGAAAAAAATGCTTTTTGGACATCATTAAAGCACATACAAACTTAAATAACTGGAATGCTGGTCATCCTGGACTGGCATACACTTCTTTTGCTTAACTGGCCAGGTAGATTTCTATATTACTTTCTCTTCCCTTTTGCCCTTCCTTCACCTTCCCCAAAACTGGGATTCTGTGAGGGCTGGTGTAAAGGTCTCTGAAGAGAGTACAAAGCCATGAAAATAGTTGAAAGGCAAGAAAGTTTTAGAAGATAAAGAGGCTTTAAGATCACCCCCAAAGCTTTAGAAAATGCCCAGAAATAGGACACTGGACTTAACATGGAAGCTATTGGTTTCATACAGGCCAACTTCTAAACATGTATTGTTTAGCACCAGAAAGATACATATGCCTAAATTAAACAGCTGCTTTCAAAACGCACTGGCCTTTTGTGAAGACAAGTCACAAATCAGTTTAGGTAGCATACATTTACTTGCAGTGACATCTAAAACAGGTGTGATCATGCTAAGCAAAATAAGCCAGACAGATAAAACCAATAACCACATGACTCCACTCATATGTGGAATATAAAACTGAAAGTGATAAGGAAAAAAAAAACTCATGTACACAGTCATTAATTTAGTGGTTACCTGGGAGCAAGTGGGGGAGGAGTGGGAGAAGAGAGAGGGTGTGGGAGAGGAGGGAGGAGGAGCCAAATATATGGTGGTGGAAAGAGAGCTCACACTGAGTGGTGAACATACAATGCAACAAATAGACAATGCACTGTAGAATTGTACAGCTAGAACCTATGTAATTCTTGTTAACCAATGTCACCCCAATAGGTCTAACAATAAAAAAATTGGCCATGGCGATGATTGCATGACTCTGTCAACATGCTAAAAATCATTAAACTATTTTCTTTAATTTATTGAACTTTATGGGATGTAAATTATATCTCAACAAATGAAGCCCAAATTAGAAATGCAGAACTCACACTGGGTGGTGAACCTATTATACAACAAGTTGACAATGCACTGTAGAACTGTACACCTGGAACCTATGTAATTCTTGCTAACCAATATCACCCCATTAAATCTAACAATAATAAAGCAGAAAATAAAAAATAAAAGAAAAATAAAAAAAGATATGAGCTGCTGAGATTGATGATGAAACCAATAGTGTAGACTCTCCATTAACTGGAACTCAAGCACCCAGCACTCTGAAACAACCAACAAAAACTTGAAGAAATAATACTTTAAATAAAAATTAAAATAAAATCAATTTATACCAGAAATATAAGTTTAAACTTGGCATGCCATGCACCACACCGTACAGTAAACCCAAGTTTTGTGCATCATGTTTGTCTCCGCACTCTTGCTAATTCACAATGTATAAACACATTTGTTGGCTGGGATCTATTATTATTACAATTTTGTGTTTTCACTCAGCCCCAATTATGCTGAAACAGGACCCAAGTAAGTGTAAAGCCATAATGCTTACCCTCAAGCAGAAGATGGAAATATGCAAGAGGCCTGAGAAAGGTAACAGTCATGCAGTGCTCATGAAGAAATTTTATGTCAGTTCATCAATGATCTGTACATTAAGTCTTAGTCTCAGAAGATAAATGAATTTCATGTTACATTGAAGAGTGACAAGGGTGTGCAGAAGCTTTATGTTTTTCATACACCAAAAATTTAAGTGCTTGACCAGGCCCTGTATAAGTAGTTTTTGCTAAAAAGGTCTGAGGGTGGTTGTATTTTTGGACCCATGTTTCAGGAAAATTCCATGAGAAAATGAATACTGAAAGTTGGTGTTCACTTTCAAGTGATTGGCTTACCTGATTCAAGGTTTGTCATGGCATCCATAAAGTAGACTTGTCAGGTGAGCAGAAATATCTGATTTTGAGGCGGCAGCTTCATTTAGTGATGTGTTTAGTGAATTGGTTGCAGAAAACGGCTTGACCCCAGAGCAGATTTATAATGAAGATGACACTAGATTAATGTGGAAGTGTCTGTCTAATTCTACTTTGGCTGGTGATAATGAGAAGGTAGCTCATGGGTTTAAATCAAATAAAGAGTATATAACTGTGCTCATTTGTGCAAATGCATTGGAAAATCATAAGGTAAACTTGTGTGTGGTTGGCAAATTTGCTAAACCAAGGTGCATGAAAGGCATAACTAACTTTCCTGGAGATTATCATGCTCAGAGTAACAGTTGTATGAATGTAGAAATTTTTAACAAGTGGTTTCATTATTTATTTGTCCCTAGTGTTAAAGAAAATTTATAATAAAAAGGAATATCAGAGAATAGTAAAGTCCTATTGCTCCTGGATAATTGTCACACACATTCTCCTGTGGAAGAGCTCATTTACGGCAACATTTTTGTATGCTATCTTCCAGCTAACATCACAAGGCTGATTTAACTAATGGATCAGGGAGTGACAAAGAATGTAAAAATATTTCACAGGTGTGACTTCATGCAAAAAAATAACTAATTCTGATGGGACAATTCTGGACTTTCAGAAAAAAATATAATCTCGAAGATGCTATCTACACTGTCAGTTGTGCTTAGGATTCTGTGAGAAGTGAAAATTAGAGAAATGTTGAAGTAATCTGTGACCACCTGTTATGTCTTTGGAATCTACCTCCTCCTCCATCAACTTTGAGAGGTTTCCAGCCAACAGTGCAGCTGCCAGTAGCAGAATTTATGATGAAGTCTGTGACTTAGTTGACTTTGCCAATGACAAAATAAGCTTGTCTCAAGAGGAGCTCAATGACTAGCTTGCTGTGGATGAAGCTATTTCAATAATTTATACACTTATTATAGAAGACATCATAGAAGATGTTGTGAATCATAGAAAAATAAATGTTGCAGAGGAGGAAGAAAGTGATGACCATGGGAGTGAGGTGGAAAAAGTATCCTGACAGAAACCTAGTGCAGCATTTGAAACTGTAATAGCTTTTGCAGGACAGCATTTCTTTACTCCTTAGCATGTTATGCAGGTGCACATCATGCAAAACCTCATTTCGCATGAGAGTCATAGGGCCTCAAAGCAATGTGATATTTGTTCATTTTTCAAGAAAGGTGCATGCATGTTTACAAGTAAAGCATCATGCACTAATGTAGATCCAAAACTATCCATATCCACTTTTCCTGATCCTATCCTAGCTACAATCATCATATCCTATTCTCCTACTATAGCAGTTTTAACTGTGTATGTGTTTTTTTCTAAGCTACTTAAAGTTAAGAAAAATTATGTTAGTGAAGTTCATTAAGTTGAAAACTTTATTGACTGCCACTAAACTAAAATTGCACGCTGCATTCACAAAGCTGTTTTAACAATAAAACTGTGTTATAATAAGTTTATCTTTATTTGTGTTAATTTTCTTTTAATTACTGTATTTAATATTAATATCAAGGCAATACAGTGTTTACAATATGGTATGGTATAGTATGAGGTGTACTATTAGTTAGGCTTATTTTTAATAGTAACTTCCAAGCAATAAGAAATTGCATTTATCCAGCATCTACCAATCACCATGGGTGCCAGTTAACTGAAAGTCTACCATACTTGCTATTTAAGAGGAAGACACAGATGTCAGTGTCACAGCCAGAGAATCAGAGAAGTTATAGACATGTATCAAAAGTCAAGTCTACTTGTGACATTTAGAGAAAAGCAACCAGATTTGGTTGTAATCACATTTATCTGTATCATACATGGAATTTTGGAAGGGAGAGGCCTGGGAGTAAGGGGAATATTTGATACAACAGATATCACTAAACCATAACATGGGGAATAAAGAGAAAAGTTATAAATAATATTCCTAAATATAAATCGATTTGAAGTACAGTATACTTCTTTTGAGAGTAGTTTTCTTAAAGATAATTTACATTTCTCTATAAAACTGTTGGAAAAAAAGAAGAATGCCTTCATGGAAAGATTTCCCAGGGGTATATCAAAGCTTAATAGTGTTAAGAAAAGGCATTGTGTTCCATAAAAGCCAGCAAGTAACAAAGACCTGACATAGTTATTAGACTTCTCTTTCTACTAAATTCAGGCCCATTTTAAATATTTACCAATTTGATTTGGAAAAGCCTCTTAAATTTGCTTGGATTAAGTGCTGAGGAAAATTTTTTTTTATTAAATTTATTGGGGTGACATTAGTTAGCAAAATTACATAGGTTCCTAAAACTATCTTTATTTGCAGATGACATAATACTATATAGAGAGAACCCCAAAGATCCAACCCCAAAATTATTGGAAAAATCTTACTTTCAGTGAAGTGTGAGGTATTTCAGACAAAATATTTTCATGCATGTTGACAAACAATGGTAACTAACTTGGTTGTTATTGAACACAATCTCTAGTGTGATTTTCCAAATATACATGGCACAATACATGTACCATAAGTTTTATGTTCTTGGCCTGTAAGTTCCAAATAGAGTTTCAGGTTTTCTTTCATACAGTAAACCCTGTCTCTGAATTTCTTCCTTGAAAAGTCATACTATAAACTTTAACTTAGCTTAGTTTTTTAGGATTGATTTATTTATTACCAAGAGAAATCTGTCATTTATCAACTAATTAAATAATAATTATTTATTTATTTAATTAAATAATTAAAGTGCTCATAAAGAATCTTTTCTACCCTCATGGTCACAATTACAAGCACAGAGCATGCCTCATGCTTATAAAAGATAAGCAGTGATTCCAGGTCTGTGAAACTTGGGTAGGAAACAGGCAGGGGTCAGCTTAATGGATGAGACAATGGCAGGTAGTTAAATGCCTTCCTATTTAAGTGGTGCAGTCACATTAGAATGTGCAGAAGCTCAGGAAACTGGAAGGGTAGGACAGTATAGATAGGAGTCACACTTTTTTTTTCATAGTATAAGTACTATATGAGGGTATGAAATGGAAGCCATTCATAGATTACTTTGTCTAGCACACCCAGTAACTTCCCTTCAGGATATTTCTCATGAGGTTCCTGACTACAGATAGCTACTGGGTTTTAACCAGTGCATAAAATATTTGAATCCCACTGAACTTTTTTCATCCTTCAGCTTTTCAAATCAAATTGTAGAATGAGGAAGTGTTAAGAGAACATGCTGGGAAATAAAATGAAATAATGACCAAATAAATTGACCTCACAAATCTTTAGGCTGAAATTGATTCTGTGATCTTAAATCCTCAACAAAATAAGAGAGCCTTTTCAAAAATTTAGTTTTTGCTTTTCTAATACCATTATGCTCTTTACTGCAAAATTCTCAGTTTAGAACTATATTAAAAAGACCTGTTTACTACTAATTAATTTTGTTTTAGACCCAAGAAATAAGGTTTGGTACTCTGTACTTCCCTAGTTCAACTCTGTAGAAATAAATCTGAGACTTTTAAACTATCTTTACATAGAATTTGCAAAATGACTACATCTTGCCATTTGCCTTTTTCCTTTTCCCTCAAAAAAAAAAAATCCCAACACATTACATTCGGAATATCATGCTAGTTAATGGACTGTAAAATTCAGAGTGAGATATGGGGAAATGCCCAAAGTATAACAGGACCCAGAATAGACTCACTTTTGGCAGATGATTGGTACTGCCATTCTCTTTGACATCTTTCTTCACAAAGCCTGGGTTAAATAGAGACTCCAGGTCAAAATGATTTGCACAAATCATATTTTTTTCCAGAAGTGAGAAGTCAAAAAATATCTGGAAACATCTAATGACTTAGGTTATATAAGTCAATGACCAAATTGTAGAAAGAAGGGAATCAGAGAAGATATATTACAAAATCACTTTATTGTTTTAAAATGACAGGAACAAGGCAACTATCAAAAAATAGGTAAATTTTTTTAAATGGTCCATATTTATAAATTGAAAAGACTTAAATGAATTACTTATTTAACAACACAGAATTAAATCAGCTACCAATATGAGGTAAGTAAAAGAGTGGCTCCTATTTACATATGAAAAAATGACAACCAAAATGATTCAGTATTCTTTCTCCAAAAAGAATACTGAACTTTGGGTCCACAGTTCATCTAGGGGTGAAAAATCAAGGAACAGTCCTTGCTCTTCTCTTCTAACACTTAAATTAAAAGATACCTCTTTATTACAGAGAAAAGTAATAAGATGAGCCTTTAGAAATGTCTGTGTTTACAACTGGATGTGGTAGTAACAGAAATGGCTCTTTCACTTAGACAATTTTTTTTAGATTAAACTAGACATAAAAAATTTAGAATAGACAACTTGGGTGAGAACCTGGATTCTGTTTGGCAGTGGAAGTTTTGAAAATGCTGACAATATATAGTGCATGACCCAAACTGCTGGAGGTCTAACCTACCCCAACTTGTGGAAGAGAGTAAACCATGACTAAATACACAATAGAAAAGTACACAACAAGTGTATAAATCCTAAGGGGAAGATCTAGTATTTAAACAACAAAGAATGCATTTTTCCCCAGGAATATTTAAGCTTGCTATAACAGTAGACAGTTTCCAAAAGTGTACATCAGCACAAGGTGATAAATCAACTAGAGTTTTTTAAAGTACTGCCAATTGTATCTAAAAAATCTACAAACCTGACATGATATCTAGAGATGCAATACCACTGGTTTTGATTAAAATGATCTAAGAAAAGGCTTGTTTTAGGCAAATTCAGATGGGCATGAAAGAGTAGGTAGGAAAGTAGATATGAACAAGAAAAATGAGATGTTATCCCTGGTCCATTATCAGCTCCCTCTAAATTTAAAGATAAAGTCAGGAAAGAAATGAAAAGAAAAAAACTAGCCCCAACTAGATACCCTGAAAATAAAGAGACAAAGTCCTCAGGGAAGAAATGCAGAATAAGGAATCAGCCCTGGCGCATTATCACCTGTCCTGAACTGGGAAAGATAAGATGATCAGAGAAGTGCAAGACAAAGGGAAAAGAGCCCCACTTATCAAACTGTAACTCCTGCTTCCCAGAACTCTGCTATTATGTAGCTTTGCTTTTTTCAAATAAATCACACAAAAAGAGAGGGGGCGAAACTTCCACCCATAGATATAAAAACCCCAAAACAATGTAAAGGGGGCAACTGCTTCCCTTTCTGGGGTCAGCCCACTCCATGTTTCAGACTTTACTTTCTTTAATAAACTTTTAACTATCATATATTTTCACAAACTCTGTCTCTTGACTAAATTTTTTCTTCAAGAGACAAGGGCTGTGGGAAAATCTCCATTTCACAATAACATCTTCTTAGTGTGTGTGACTCAGATTATTTTCCAGATAAATAAGTGTCTCACTCCTAGGGTTAAGGGGAATTTTCTTCTCTTTTCACTTATTTTATATCTTTTCAAGTCCCTTGAGAGAGAAACCTAAGGGAAGTTATCTGGGAACTGATGATTTCTGGCTGGTGCTACTCTCTGGTGGAGTTGGAAGCCCAGAACATCCCTGGGGGCCTCTCTTTAGTCTGCACAGCTATGAGACACTCTCTCTCTCTCTCTCTCTCTCTCTCTCTCTCTCTCTCTCTTGAACTCTTGACCTATACCTTCTTGGGGTATCTGACTTCCAGCTGGCAGTGGCAGCTTGTCCTAGGCAAATCCACACATGCTGTTGGGCTCCTTACTTTTTAATCTCTTGAGAGAAACTTAAGGGAAATGTCTGAGAATTGATGATTCCTGGGTGGGGCCACTCTCCAGTGGAGTCAGAAGCTCAGAACACCCCCTTGGGGTCTCTCTTTTACCTGCATGTGCATTGGATTCATTTTGTCTCTCTTTCCACTCTCCCAGATCTTGACTCTTGGCTCTTGGCTCTTTGCCCCTCCTCCCTTAGGAAGGCCACTAGCTACCTTAACTGTGTGCTTTCTCTCTGAGGTTGCTTCTTTCACCTACTCTGTCCACTCCATCTCTCCTTTCTGGGGTCAGGCCATTTAAATAAAAGGCCCACTCTCTATCTCTTTCCTGGATCTCAGAGCTTAGTGCTCAGCCACTTGGCTGATTGGTACTTAACGCAACAGGCCTGAGGTGTTGAATCTCCTGCTTGAGTACTATTCAGCTGTGGTGTCCCACCAGGAAGCCAGTCACCAGGGTGCAGCCCCACACATAGCTTTGCCTCTATATAAGTTGCCTGCACACTCACACCATTGGCACTGGCCCAAAACCCCAACATATACAGGATGATGCCCCGTGGGCCACAATCAGGACAGCATATTGCTGAGGCACAGCCTCATGTGGCTAAGTCTCCATTAGAATGGTCCAATAGGGATGGAGGTGATGAGGCAAGAATGGGAAAGACAAAACCTCTAAGGCAACTCATGGCATGGGGGAACCCCTTCTCACTCTTTCTGCTGCCCACTTGCTTGGACATTCCAAGGCCCCTGTGGCCAGCCCTTCTTGGGGCTCTGCCTCCTTCACCAATGCCTGGCTTCTCCTTTTCCCCAGGCTCAGCCCAACATCTGTTTGAAACTGCTAGGAGTGTCTCAGGTACCTCTAATAAGTGTTTTGGCTTGTGGGGGTCTCAGGGGCTACCAGGGACGGGGCAGATTCCTTAGTGCAAGATTAACCTCTGAATGCAGCTGCTGTGATTTTGCTCACTGGAGAGAAACTACACTAACATTCTGTCCATCACAAATTCCTGTCTAGTCAGTTAGGATAAAATACGCATTTACTCTGTTGTGCATGTATGTGTTTTTAGTTTTATGTAAATTTTTATCTTCTAGGGTTAATATCAAATCCAGGTATTTGCATTTCCTGGACAAGTGCAATTCTACCAAGCATCCAGAAACAGTGTCTGTTCAATGTCTGTGTGTCTGTCTAGATATCTGGATATTTTTCCTTTGTGTATGGCTGTTTTTATTCCAAGATCAGCAATGGGATCAAAAATCTTAGCCCCAACTAAAAGTCTATTAGACAGGATATCAAATAAATGGTAAATTTATAGTTCTAGGCCATTAACAAAAAAGAGAATTGGTGCTCAATTATAATGCTGCTTGGCCTCTATATATGTTTTAGATTCTGAGCAAAGATGGCTTTTCAATAGGTTGTTTTTCTTTTTTAAAACTCTTATGCTATCTTGCAGTTAGAACTGTATTGTCAAAGGATCAGGACTGGAACAAAGTTCTTTATATACAAGTTTTTATAATGGTATGCAATAGAAATGCTTAAAAAGGTAACTAAACTGATAGTTCATAAAACAAGGTAATCAATCTGTCTCCTGGTTCACTTATAATTACACACCAACTCTGTCTTCAGAGATTGGATAAAAGTAAAAGTTGTAAGTTTTTTCTATGACTCTAGTAACTTTCAAGATCTTACAGAAAGCTGAAATGTAAACAAAGTTACCTTAGGTGGCAAAAAATGTAAATCAGTCACTATCTCCAGAGGTGGGGGTAACTAAAGAAAAAAAAAAAGGAGGCACTTTTAAAATCAAGCCTCTCTCAAGTCAGCATTTAACTGCCTTACAACTGCAGTGGACAAACAAAAGATCTTGCATCCCTTTTAAGTTGCTAATAGTTATTTTGTGTTTGTAGATTTGCCAATAAAAATACTAATTGTTTGCCTTTTCATAGTCTGTAAAATTAAGGTTTTGAGGGTGGCAGACGCAAATTAAAATATCTTAAATTTTTTTGACATGTAGTTAACTAAACAAATGTAAAATTCCTCTGACCTATTGTTACATCCCTGATTAAAAGTCTCAAGTCCTAAGGAAACCAAAGAAATTTGTTTTAATGTCTTTAGCAACCAAGACAGAGAAAACAAGGAAAGAAGGAACAGTGAGACTGGAAATGAGACCAGAGGTGAGGCCAGACTTTTGCTCACAGTTATAGATATACCAAGGCTAAAGCCACCTAACGGACACTCCAGAAGAAGAACACCAAATAAAATAGCTTGCTTTGGGTGTAGAAACCCAGGCCTCTAAAATAGAAAGTGCACTAGTCCTCCAAAGCAGCTGTGTCCCCTTATTCAAACTAAAAGGGCACAAGAGGAGTGAGTGTTGCTTGTTCTGAAGAGAGCAGGGACCAGCTCTCTCCCCGCAAATGGCTGTAATCCACTGGAATGGGCCTCCAGAAAAAAGCTGTACTTGTAACAGGGGAGCAATTGCAGGTGACCCTTGACATGGCAGGTAAGCTGGTTAATTTTCTGATTAATATTAGGAGCCATTTACTCTGTCTTAGTCATTCACTCTGGAACTATTTCCTCTAAAACCTGCTTGCTTGTAGGAATATAACAGATTAGATTTGAGTTTTTACTCAGTCTGTTTCTTGCCAATGGATTATATCTTAAAGGAATGTAGAACAAGCCAATTAAACTTTAAAAAGGACTACACTGCATACAACAAGCAAGGGATACTTAGAGGGAAAGGACAAAGATGAGACCCTGGTGTCTCACCTCTACAAACAACATGGAGGGGGAAGGCTTAGAGCTATCCCCAGCAAATGAG
Organism: Lyroderma lyra; assembly: GCA_004026885.1. Taxonomy (NCBI): domain Eukaryota; kingdom Metazoa; phylum Chordata; class Mammalia; order Chiroptera; family Megadermatidae; genus Lyroderma; species Lyroderma lyra. The sequence goes on along the minus strand of PVJL010003594.1, from coordinate 58,853 downwards.
TGGTCAGTTGTGCATAAGTCTGTAGTTTCAGGGGACAAATATAGAAGCCTATGGTGAACTGCACGTAAGTCCATGGCTTAAAGACATGAGCACCAGCCCATGCCACGGTCTGAGGCAAGGGATGCTTTGCCTGAGAAAATCTTTGAAAACTGGAATCAAGCAACGTCCTATTTCCCACCTCCCGTTCTGCCTTTTTTTTATAGATGGGTAACTAGAACTCCATCCTTTGAGAGTCCCCACTCAACTGCATTCTACTAAATTAGAACAAGCTTAACTTTCAGACACTAAAGAAGAGACTCATCTTCTTTTGCAACATTGTTTGGCCTCAATATAAGTTAGAGGATGGAAAAAGCTGACCAAAGAATGAGAGTTTAAATTATAATGCCATTTTACAATTAGATAACTTATGTTGCAGATTGGAAAATGGACAGAAATGCCATATGTTCAGGTCTTTCTAGCTCTCAGAGACAATTTTGACCTCTGCCACTCCTGTAAGATAGATCCCTCAGTTCAGAAGTTCACCCTTACCCTTGACCCCTCTGGGAAAGATGTTAATGTTATCATAGGGCAAACTGTCTCTAAGACAGAGAGCAAGACAATTATAGAGTCTGCCATTCATTTTACAAATGGTCTCCATATGACTAACTAACTCTAATTATTCTATGAGGACCATAGTTATGCCCAATAGAATCACAACTGGGACTATAACTCCAGAGAAGGCACCAGACTACAAAATCACTTAGCTCTCTGTTAAACATAAGGCCTAAGACAAAAATAAAAGTAAACTAACTAACGACTGTAAGCTGGCTACTATAAGTCAGGGCCCCTTTGAAAGTCCCAGTTGGCCCCAGACATTAGGAGAAACTTACAAAAGCAAGGACCCAGCATTGAGTTAGGGGAACTTAAGTTGGCCTCTAGTCTTTTACAACAGGGACAAGAAAGAGAAAGGAAAAGTTGAGAGAAAAAGGAGAGGAGAAAAGCAAAAGAATGGAATAAAAACTCAATTGCTAGCTGCTTTACAAGTCCAACAGCTTGTTCCAAGCCACCCAGGAAATAAAATCTCAGGAAAATGCTACAACTACTGGAAGCCTGGACACCAGAAATGAAAATGTCTGGAATAAAAGAAGCCTTGAACACCATGCTCCAAATACAACAAGGTGGCCCACTAGGGAAAAGAGTGACTGGGGAGACAAAGACCCCCTCCACGCAGAGTCAAACACCCAGTCCATCATGGCCTTGAACTGAAGGGGCCCAATGCTCAGTCCAGCTCCTCAAATCAACATTTCCATTGAGGGGGACAAAACCCAGGGCCACTTTGGATGTAAACTTCTTTACTTGATACAGTTGCCATTTATTCTGTACTAAACTCTTTTTCCAGTTCTCTCTCTCTCTCTCTCTCTCTCTCTCTCTCTGTCTCTCAAATCTTGCCAAATAGTTGAAGTAAAAGGACAGCCCCACATCTCAAGTGAGTCCCACCTGGAAGGGCTCTTTTACTGTACTGCTTTTCACCCCTACAACTATTAAAGTTCCAAGGTTCCTAGCTGGATATATTATACCTGAATAAAACCTTGGAAAGATGAAAAAAAAAAAAGACTTGCCAACAGAGTCCCAGTACTTCTAGGAGCCACTAGAAGATCTCAGAATACTATTTAAAAAGTAATCACATAAGTGATTTCTTTTAATCATCAATGTGATATTAATATTCTTAGTTCTATTACCTCCCCAGCCCCTTTTAGAAATGGAAAACTGACATCCTTTTAAATCAGACAAAATGGCTTCATAGCTTTGCAAAAGAAAAGCCCAATGGCTAAATCAATCTAGCAGATAATAATAAATGTTCTCTCACATGACTTGGCTTCTACCCTTATTAAGGCCTTTTGTTTGTATATTACTCTACTAATATCTAGCCCATGTCTTTTAACTTTTCAAGTGTGTCTCCTCCAGGTTATAGCAGTTCCACTTGAAAACGATGGCTCTCCAGGAATCTTAACCTGTTTTTCCAGAGTAGAAGTCATAGATACACACCAGTCTTCTCTTGACACTGCTGGTCAAAATTTTTATCTCCCACTCACCAAGAACTAGGGATAACATCTTCCTAACAGAAAGCAAGAGAGTGAAACTCTAACTACATATTCTCCCCCTCTCAGCAGGAAGTAGATTTCAGGGTCTCAAACTCTTAAGGGGGCAAATGATAGAGTAGGCAGGAAAGTAGATATGAACAGGAAAAAGAAGAAATTGTCCTTGGTCCATTATCAGCTGCCTCTAAATTAAAAAAATAAGGAAAGGAATGCAAAAGAAGAAAATGGCCTGCTGAAAGCCCCTGAATAGATACCCCTAAAATAGAAAGACAAAGTCTTCAAAAAATGCAGAATAAGGAATAAATCCTGGCCCATTATCAGCTATCTTCAAATGGGAAATATAAGATGATCAGACTAATGCTGGACAAAGGTAAAATAGCCCCACTTCCTCAAGCATAAGTTCTGCTTCCCAGAACTACGCTATTATGTAGCTTTGCTTCTTTCAAATAAATCACAAAAGAGGAAAACTGTAAGGAACTTCCACCCATAAATATAAAAACCCTCAAACAATATCTCAGAGTGTACTTTCTTTAATAACCATTTTTTATTGTTAAATTTATTGGGGTGACATTGGTTAGCAAAAATTACATAGGTTTCAGGTGTACAATTCTACAGTGCATCATCAATGTGTTTTGTTATGTGTTTATCACTTACAGTCAGTTCTCTTTCCATCATCATATATTTGATGCCCCCACCTCCTCTCCCAAACCTTCATCTCTACCCTTAGACAACAATTAACTATTGACTGTGTCCATGAGTATTTTGTTGTTGTTGTTGCTTTCAGTTTCATATTTCATATATGAGTGAAGTCATATGGTTCTTGATTTTTTTATGTCTGGATTATTTTGCTTAGCATGATTATCTCAAGGTCCATCCATTTTGTCATAAATAGCAGTATTTCATCTTTTCTTATAGCTGAGTAATATTCCATTGTGTATATGTGCAACAACCTACCCAGAAGGAGGGTTGTCGAGTCACATGGTAACCTCATTCCCAATTTTCTGAGAAACTTCCGCACTGTCTTCCATAGTGGTTGTACCAATTTGCATTCTCCCCAGCAGTGTGTGAGGGTTCCTTTTTCTCCTTAGCCTCTTGAGCACTTGGCATTCCTTGTCTTGTTGATAATAGCCATTCTAACACGTGTGAGGTGGTATCTCATTGTGGTTTTAATTTGCATTTCCCTAATAGCTAATGAAGTTGAGCATTATTTTATATGTCTGTTGATCATTTGTATGTCTCAAAAGTAAGGTGTTTGTTCAGATCCTCTGAACACTTTTTAATTGGGTTGTTTATTTTGTTGTTGTTGAATCTTATGAGTTCTTCATATATTTTACACATTAGTCTCTTACCAGAGGTGTTGCTTGCAAATATGTTCTCCTCTTCAGTTGGCTGTCTCTTTGCTTTGTTGATGTTTTTTTTTTTTTTTTTTTGCTGTGCAGAAGCTTTTAGTTTGATATAGTCCCATTCATTTACTTTTGCTTTTACATGCCTTGCCATTGAGGTCAGGTTCATAAAGTCTTCCTTGAGCCCAAAGTTTATAAGTTTAGTACCAATGTTTTCTTCTATCCAGTTTATTTTTTCTTGTTCTTATTGTGAAGATGTTTAATCCATTTTGAATTAATTTTAGTTTAGGATGACAGTTCATAGCTCCAATTAATTCTTTTGCAAATGGTTTTCCAAATTGCCCAGTAACATCTACTGAAGAAGCTTTCTTTCACCATTGTGTATTTTTCCCTTCTTTATAAAAAATTATTTGTCCATACATTTGTGGATTGATTTCTGGTTTCTTAATTCTTTTCTATTGGTCTGTGTGTCTGTTTTTCTGACAATACCAAGCTGTTTTGATTTTTGACTGTTATATAAATTAAAATTGGGGAGACCAATACCTCCACTTTATTCTTTTTATGTAGTATTGCTTTGGCTATTTGATGTCTTTTGTGGTTCCATACAAATCTGATTTTTTAAAAATCTATTTTGTGAAAGTACGTTGGTTGGATTTTGATGGCAATTGCATTAAATCTGTATATTGCTTATATTAAATCTATATATGGCCATTTTGACAATGTTCAGTCTTTCTATCCATCAACATGGAATATCTTTCCATTTCTTTGTATCCTCTTCAATTTCTTATAATAGTGTCTTATAGTTTTCAGTATATAAATCCATCATGTTTTATGTTAAGTTAATTTTCAGGTATTTCATTCTTTTTGTTGTGATGGCAAAAGGTATTGATTCTCTCATTTCTTTTCCTGAAGATTCATTGTTTGTATATAAAAATGCAATTGATTTTTGTGCATTGATTTTTATGTCCTGCAACTTTACTGTATTTGCTTGCTGTTTCTAGTAGTTTTCTGGTAGAGTCTTTGGAATTTTCTATATAAAGAATCATATCGTCTGCAAATAGTGAGAGTTTGACCTCTTCTCTCCCTGTTTGGATACCTTTTATTCCTTTCTTTTACCAGATTGCTCTGGCTAGAACTTCCAGTACTATACTCAATAGCAGTGGTGACACGGAGCATCCTTGTCTTGTTTCTCATTTTGGGGGAATGGTCTTCAGCTTTTTTCTATTCAGTATGATATTAGCTGAGGGTTTGACATGTATAGCCTATATGATGTTGAAGTACTATTCTTCGCTCTCTCTCTCTTTTTTTTTTTAATGTGGGTAGTTCTCTGGCTGGGAATCGAACCCAGGCCACAGCGTTGACAGCACCGAAGCCTTAGCCAATACACCACCAGGGAACTCCCCTATACCCATTTTATTCAGTGTTTTGCTCATAAATTGATGTTGTATCTTGTCAGATGCTTTCTCTACATTAATTGAAATGATGATATGGTTTTTATAATTTATTTTTATGTGGTGTATCACATTTATTGATTTGCATATGCTTAACCATCCTTGTGCTTCTGGAATGAATCCCATTGGATTGTGATGTATAATCTTTTTGATGCATTGCTGCATTGTACTTGGTAATATTTAGCTTAGGATTTTTGCATCTGTGTTCATTAGAGATATTGGTCTATAGTTTTATTTTTAGTGTTATTTTTACAAGGCTTTAATATTAGAGTAATGTTGACCTCATGGAATGAGTTGAGAAGTATTACTTCATCAATTTTTTTGAAGGGTCTGAGGAGGATAGGCATTATTTCTTTTTTGAACCCTTGGTAAAACTTGGTGGTGAGACCATTTAGTCTGGGGCTTTTGCCTTTAAAGAGTTTTTGGATGACTGTCTCAATGTATTTACTATTGATTGGTCTACTTAGATTATCCACTTCTTTCTTCAGTCTAGGTAGACAAATGTTTTCAGAAACTTGTCCATTTCTTCTAGATTGTTAAATTTAGTGGCATAAATGCCTTCATAATATTTTCTTATGTTCCTTTATATTTATGTGGTATCAGTCATAATTTCTCTCCTTTAATTTCTAATTTTGGTTATTTTAGTCCTTTCTTTTTATCCTTTGGTTAGCCTAGCCAGGGGGTTGTCAATTTTGTTGATTTTTTGAACAAACAAGTTCTTTGTTGCATTAACGTTTCCTATTGTCTTTCTGTTATCAATTTTGTTTACTTCTGCTCTAATTTTTAATTTTTTTTTCCTGCTGACTTTGGGTTCTTCTATTCTCTTTTTTCTAGTTCTTTAAGATGAGGTGTTAGGATGTTTACTTGTGATTTTTCATGTTTCTTTAGATATGACTGTAAATATATAAATTGTCCTCTTATTACTGTTTTTGCTGTGTCCCAATAATTATGATATATTGTATTTTCATTGTCATTAGTTTCTATGTATTTTTCATCTTTTCTTTTATTTTGTTTTTGATCCAGTCATTTTTAAAAACCATGTTGTTTAATACCCATGTATATGTGATTTTTTTCTGGTTTCTTTTTGCAGTTGATCTTCAATTTCAAAGCTTTGAGGTCTGAGAATACATTAGGTATGATTTCAATCTTTTTTAATTTGCTGAGAATAATTTTGTGTCCTAGCATGTGGTCTATTTTTGAGAATGTTCTATATGCACTAGAAAAAAATGTATAGTCTTTTATTGTCAGATTAATTGTCCTATAAATTTCAACTATGTCCAATTACTGTAATGTATTGTTTAAAGCTTATATCTTTTTATTTATTTCTCTTTGGATGATTTGTCCATGGCAGTTAAGAGGGTGTTTAGGTCTCCTACTGTAATTGTGTTTTTATCACTTTCTCATTTTAGGTATGTTTGTAGTTGCTTTGTAAATTTTGGTGCTTCCTGATTGGAGGCATATATTTTAATGAGTGCCATGTCTTCTTGCTGTTGTGCTGTCCTTTTTATCATTATGAAATATCCATTTTTGTCTCTTGTTACCATTTTAATACTGAAGTTTATTTAATCAGATATCAGTATGGCAACTCCTGCTCTTCTCTGGATGCCATTTGCTTTGAGTATTGTTTTCCATCCTTTCACTCTGAGTCTTTGTTTGTCCTCATGGCTCAGGTGTGTCTCTTGGAGACAGTATATGAATGTGTTTTGTTTTATAATCCAGTCTGCAACTCTGTACCTTTTTATTGGTAAATTAACTCCATTTTTCTTTAGAATGATGATTAATATATGAGGATTTCCTATGACCATTTCTTCTTTTCTTTTTTATTTCTTATTTATTGTCTCAAATCATCCCCATTTATTTTTATTTTTTTCTTTCAGATTGAATAGCCTCCTTCAGTATTTCATGAAATGTGGGCCTTGTGGTGAAGAATTCCTTCAACTTTTATATGTGTGAAACAAATTTTTATTTGTTTTTCATATCTGGAGAAGAATTTTGATGAATAAATTAATCTTGCCTAAAAGTTTCTCTCTTTTAATATTTTGAATATGTGATTGCACTCCCTCCTAGCTTATAAAGTTTCTGCTGAGGAGTCTGATAATAGCCTGATTGTCTTTTCTTTAAAGATTATAGTTTTTTTCCCCCTAGCTGTCTAGAGAATTTTTCTTTCTTTCTTTCTTTCTTTCTTTCTTTCTTTCTTTCTTTCTTTTTTTCTTTTTAATTTTTGACATCTTCAGTATAATGTGTTTTGGAGAATATCTGCTGGGGTCAAGGTAGCTAGGATACCTATTTTCTTCTTGAATTTGAGGTTGCAGATTTTTTCCATACATTTGGAAAGTTCTTATCTACTATTCATTTGAGCTTCCTGTAGAAATCCATTTTGTATCTTCTGCTAGTCCTAGTATTTTAATGTTGTTTTTTCTAATGGAGTCGGATTGTTCTTGTACAGTTCTTTCAGTTCTTTTGACTCTGAAGTCCCTATCTACTTCTTTCTATGTTGTTTCCATGTTCCATTTTTTAAATATATATTACTAATTCTTTTCTCCATTTGCTTGATCCTGTTTCCTATCATAGTCTGTTCATTTCTCAGTTCTTTTACTACATTATTTATCTTTTTAAATTTCTATTTGATTTTTTTAAATTTTCAATTTCTTTGTTAAAATATTGCTTTTGATTACAGGTTGTTTTTTTTTCCTGGAGATCATTTATTCCAGTCTGGGTACCCTACCATCTATGTTACAGCTCTCTGTGTCTATAGCTTTGTATTCTGTGCCACTTAGACCACATAGTTCCAGATCTATAAGTTCCTTTCCTGAAGATTTTTAATTTTCTTTCTGAGTGGCTTTGAATCCTAAGGTACTCATTGTGTTTGATGTGATTCTTTTCTTCAGCATGAGGGCTTTTTCTGTTGCTGATGTAGTCTGTCATTCTTTTCCTTCCTTCCTTCCTTCCTTCCTTCCTTCCTTCCTTCCTTCCTTCCTTCCTTCCTTCCTTTCTTTCTTTCTTTCTTTCTTTCTTTCTTTTTCTTCTTTTTGTTTTTTCTTTTCCCAGTTTGTATCACTGTGGCATCTTCCAATATTTTTTCTCTTTGATTATTCGAACTTCTGTCTCCAGGAGTTTTTCTGCAAGCTGCATTTTCCTTCTTTTGATCCAGTTGCCTTGGTCTCAATGTGATGGTGTGCTATGCCTCTAAGATCAGTGCAGAGAAAAGCCTATATGTCTGTGTTTTGGATTGTTCCTTAGCTCTAGACCAGTTTCCAGCTGGCTGTAGAGCAGACAGTAAGTGTCATTGCAAGTGTGGGGAGAGGTGAGATCTTTGTCAGAAAGTTAAGGAAGGCAACCAGGCTCAGTGCCTCTGGTTTCTGCCTGGGTTTAGGGATGGTATGGTCTGTGGCTGCTTTGTTTTCTGATGTAACTCTCCTGGTTTCTGATTCCACTGCAACACTAGTCTGTTTGTCAGGGATGCCTGGTCTGGTTCAGGACAAGCCAGGGATGGGCTTTGATCATGTTGGTCAGAAGCTGAGTGTGGGCTGCTGGCTCAGGCTTTCCCCCTTCTTCTGATCCTGCATTTCACCCAGGACCATGTTTTATTCTGGTCAGTTTTTCCATGGCAGCTGGCTCTCAGTTTCAAACTTGCCCAGAGAAGACCAGTTGTTGTGGTACCACAATGCAGCTGGGGGCCCTAATGTCTCCCAAGGCAGTTCAGATGCTTCATTCATCCTCTAACCCATCCAGGGTGCCACACTCTGCCTGGGGCCCTAGCATGGTGCTGCTCGCTCCAACTCTCCCTTGGTCTCACAGGGTTTTAACCACTGTCACCACTGCTGTTGTTGTCAATTAGCCCCCAACCTGCCTGAGATTGTGTTGCTTGTCAGCCAGTGTCCCCTGGATACCTCCTAGTGTTCTCTGGTTGGATCACAGGTAATGTTTTGTAGCTGCATCTTTGCTCCACTCCCTCCCTCCTCTCTCATTTTCTTCCCTTTCTCTGATCTTCAGGTGTTTTCTTGCAATGCATGGATCTCACAGCTGATACTGCCACTGAGGATTTCCCATGTTTGTTCCTGGTTGTTCAATTGTATTGTCCAGGAGAGGTTTTAGGGATTCTGTTTCTCAGTGCCATTTTGGGTCCTCCTCCTTTAATAAACTTTTAACTATCCTATATTTTTACAAACTCTATCTCTTGACTGAATTCTTTCCTTCAAGAGACAAGGACTTAGGGGAAAATTACCATTTCATGGTAACATGCACATAAGTCTTATGTTAACTAGGGTCTAAAACACTGAGCTTTTCAACTGTCTCCTAAAATGATATAGAGAATACTATTAATTAATGCTATTAACTCAAATTCTGCTAATTTTGGGACTGATAATTTTAGAATGTAGTGGATTCAAGTTTACCTATGGACCATCTTTGATAAGAGAAGTTGGTTAAGTGAATATTATGAGACAGCTGTGTGTGTTTAGGAGAGTCAATGTAACTTAAGAAAACTATTTCCTTGTATGTTCTAAACCACTAAGCACCCATGCTAACAATTAAGGATCCTTTTGATTTGCTTCTCAGGCAAATACTGGAGTTGCTATAAGCAATAATGTTAGCTTTCATCCTATGACTAAACATATATGAAAGTAAAATTTTAAACCATTCTGCAACTCAGTTACCTGTCACATACAATCTCTCCATCCCTTCAACAGTGTCTTAATTCTCCACTATGACAATATTTCCACTTAGTTCTTGTGCTATAGCAATAAGAATGAGAAAGTAGGGATGGTGGATCATTAAGGAAAATAGAATAATGGAATCATCTTAGCTGAAAGGCAACATTGCTAAAGTTAAATCCCATTGTAGAACAATAACATTCTTTCTCTTATCTATATTCTGGGCTACTTGGCATGCATATACTGGTCACTTCATCAGTAAACTCCCTAAATACCCTACCAGAGTTTTCAATGGGAGGAAGGGTGCCCTGGCCTTACCCATTTAAACCAATTGGAAAAGCAGCATAGCCTTCATTGGGAGAGGTATCAGTGTGGGCGATGCTGGTGCACCTAGCATAGAAGCAGATGAGTAGTTCACTGTTGCTTGGAGCTCTCTACCTACTTGGTCCTGGCCTTTCAGATGTCTGTGTTCCCAGAGATGTTCATGCTCCCAGAGAATCCCATGAATCCAGAGATGCTGATGTCTTCAGAGAAGCACATGGCCTCAGAAATGCGTGTGTTTATAGGGATGCCAATGGTCCCAGAGATGCCCCTGGCCTCAGAAAAGCCTGTGTCTTTAGAGAATTCCATATCCTCAGAAATGTTTATGGCCCTAATGCTACCCATGATTCCACAGCAGTCATGGTGGTAGTCTGCACCCTGATTTTTTACTTAATCTATTTGAGCTCAGAAGACCCCTTCTCTATACAGAGTGCTATTCTCCATCAAATTATTGAGGTCTTCTTGATACCTATAAAGTCAAGATGATTGTTCAAAGGACTTCCCAGATGCTGAGATAATAAATTTCCTCATTGAGAGTAGGTATAGACTTCATCCTTTGGTTCATCATGGGCTTTCAATTTCTGTCAAGGGAGCAAGAAATGGGTGAAAAGAATTAAAAACAGGAGAATAACTAAGCAAATATCACATTAACCTGCAGGGATTTTACCTGCTGTCACTTATGTGGTAGCAAATGACCTATTACCCATTCCTTACCCCAAATATCTTTTTCTCCATCACTTGACATAGTGCTTTAAAAGCACTCCAATTAAAGACCCTCAAGGGCCTTGTATTTATAATAGTCCTCTTTTATTAAAAATGCAATTTTATTATGGGAAGCAGGAAGAGAAGAGAAAGGCTCATTGACATTTATTAAATACCTCTATGTGCTGGACACTTTACATATAATACTTCTTTTTATACACATACAAATCTTACTAGGTATTAGCTGTATCTTACAGATGAGAAAACTGAGGCTCAGAAAATTTAAGTGAATCACTCAAATTCACACATTTAGTAAGTGGTAGAGCTGAGGTCTGACCCTGCCTCTTAAGGCTAAAGTCTAAAACTTGTCTAGAATCTCATGCTACCTGCAATGGATATTTTAACTTTCTGAAATAATACAATGATTTATTGATATTTTACAAAAGTGATTCCTAACTTTCTGTAGGACATAGACACCTTTAAAATTCTGCAGGAAATGATGAATCTTCCTTCCTCTAAGAAAACTATAAAGGTACACTTGAGTGTACATGAGACAGCATCTACACAGTTTTTAGGTATAATTTCAGGAGCTTCACAGATGCCCCAAAGGACATTTGGGGACACCTATGGGATCACGGACTCCAGTTAAAAGCTCCTGACTTAGGGGATATGCATATAATCTTTATTTTTTCAAAAATAAGAAAATTATACACACACACACACACACACACACACACACACACCCTGAGGTTAACTAAGTGGATAGGTAGCTGAGGGAGTTCCTTACACTTTTACTCATTTTGTATGTTTCTGTGTTCTGCATATTCTAACTTGACACTTAAACTGCCTTTTAAAAATATTGACAAAGTTATCTGGGTAATAATATTATAGTTCACTTTTGCTTTTCTTCCCTGTATTAAAAAGGAATGTTTGTTCATTAACAAAAGCCTCTTTTACTTTTTTAAGAACAGAGAATGATGGATTTTATTTATAATGGATTTAATTCTCTCTCAAAAAACAGAAAGGAATAAATGAGAGGGCTGGGAACTTGCTGCTAATAGCCAAAAGAGAAGGCAGGAGACCATAGAAAAAAGTTTTACTATAATGTTTCTCAGTGTTGCTTAGGGCTTGGTTTCCTCAGGTCTGCTTGTTACCCAAGTTTTCTATTATTTTTAAGTCATGCTCCAGCTTTCCAGTTGTTCTCTTTATTCTTTTATAAATGGAGCCAAGTAACTGACTTTTGCCTCCTAAGAAGATATTCAAAATTTGGAGATCTGATGCAATTACAATACATTTATATTCATAATAAAAGGATATTTGTTTACTCATAAGGAGAAGAAAAACTATGCCTTATCTGGCCTACAGTGGGTTCACATCCAGTTCCTAAATAGCACACCCTTCCCAAGAAATTTTTTAAAGTTTTATCCCTCCCCTCTCCTTCAAACACACCCTTAAGAACCCCTAGATTCCAGAAGTGAGTCAGCAGTGTTTGTATTTTGAAATGAACAGTTTGCAGTCTGCATGGGAAGGAAATGAGAGTTTTTATAAGGTTTTCCTAATTCAAAATATAACAATTTTATTGTTCTTATCAGTATACCCAATATGTTATACTTATTCTCTTAAGGACTAACAAAGCCAGTATGACTTCCCTGTTTTTCCTTCTTGTTTCTCCTAATAATTACATCCAGATAAAAATGGGGGTTGGGCAATCTATTTGTTTAACCAGCTGAGTGTGATATTTACCACTTTATATGTGGAGTAAAAAAAAAGAGTTGTCCCTCAGAGCCTTGTAGACACAGGACACATGGAAGCCAGAAAGTATAAAATGTCAACCAGCTGACTTCTCATAAGTACCAACTCACCTTCAGGTGGGCTGGGCCTAGCCAAGAAGTGCAAGAGAATCTCATTTTCAGGTTTTACTTTGTACTTTTTGTAGTTTGTGCACATCTGCCTTCAGCATTGTTCTATGCTTCTTAATTTCCAGGAAGCTCTTGAGCATACTCTGCTTGGGATTCAGCCCTTTGTCAAAGTGGTTATACATTTCACACCAGAAATTTCTGAATAACAAAAAAAAAATAGTGAGTTAATTTATCTGGAGGAAGAGATTACTTATGTCTTTCTTGTATTTAAGAAAATATTAACTTTGTCAGTGGGCAGATCTCAAAAGTAAGGTAATTTTGATGACATTAAAAAGACTGAACATGCTCATAATTGAAGAATGAAGCTTAGCAAATAGATCTCTACTGAGACACTTTAGACATGAGAAAAATTTTACTTTCTGTTTCAAAATTAAATTCAACTTTTTTATTTTGAAATAATTATATATTCATGTGCAGTTTTAACAAATACTAAGGAGATACATCAGCAAGATGACAAATTTGGAATCTCCAGGCCCTCGTTCCCCCATGGAAACACTAAATAAACAACAATAGATGGATCAAAGTAGCTTTGTGAGAACTCTAGAAACCAGCTAAGAAACTGCAGCAAACAATTGAATACCTAACCAAGAAAACCTGTACTCAAAATGGTAAAACAATATTTCATAATGCTTTGGCTAATCATTGTCCCACCTCCTCTTCAGTGCAGCATGGTATAGCTGGGAAGATGGTGCTGAACTCCCAGTTACTAGATCAGGATGGAAGGAAATGAGTAGAAGTTGCTTGAAATGATAAGACTGAGTGGTTGATTTCTATCTCACCTGCCTTGAAATACTGACTGAAATGGTCAGAGCATTGGCAGGTGAGAAGAACCAAGAGTCTACAGGCACAAGGTGACTATGAACAAGAGATTATAGACAAAATACAGGGAAATTTCCAAGGATTCTAAGAAAAAAGGATAAAACCCTTAGGGAAACTAATACATTTAAAAGCAGCTTAGTATAAGGGTAATGGAAATAAAAGCACATGCAGAGGTCCAGAGAAAACACATGTCAAGACACAATTAGAGTGGAACCTGAGCCTTTAAATTTACTCAGTAGTGTAGGTCTTCCCCTCAATGAAGCCAGTTCTGAAAGACTGGGAGAGGTAGCTAATTTATAAATTCGCAGATTTCAACAAAAGACAGAAAAAAAATAGTCCAATCAAATAAACAAAATAAATAACCAGAAACTTACTCTAAAGAAAATTGGGTCTTTGGCTTCTTTGATATAAAAATTTAAAACAAATACTTTAAATATGTTCAATGAGCTCAAAGGGAATGCAGACAGACATTTAAACAAAATCAGGAAATAGATTTAGGAACAAAATGAGAATATCATCAATGAGATAAAACTGATAAATAAAGAACCACACAAGAATTATGGAATAAAATAAAACAAAAAAAATTGGAAAAGTCACTAGATGGTTCAACACAAATTTAATCAGGCAGTACACAGAATCAGCAAACTTGAAGACGGGTCATTCAAAATTGTTTATTGAGTCTGAGAAACAAAATAAAAAAATGAAAAGTAAACAGAGCCTAAGAGACTCATGGGACCACTTAAAATGTACCAATATAGGCATAATGGAAGTCCTAGAGAGAGAAGAGAAGAGGAGAAGAGAGAAAGAGAGAAAGAGAGAGAGTGAGAGATAAAAATGTTATGTGAAGTAATAATTGCTGAAAACTTTACAAATTTGAATACTGAAGTGAATATACAGTGTAAGAAACCCAGCAATTTTCAAATAACATAAACCCAAAGAGACCCACACTAAAACACATTAAAATAAAATAGACACTACATATACATGGAGATTAAACAACATCTTATTTAAAATGACTGGATAAAGGAATAAGTAAAAGAAGAGATTTAAAAATATATAGAAACTAATGACAATAAAATACAACATATCAAAATTATTGGGACACAGCGAAAGCCGGTAATGAGAGGGAAATTTATACCATTACAGGCATATCTTAAGAAACAAGAAAAATCTCAAGTAAACACCTTAGCATCCCATTTTGAAAAACTAGAAAAAGAAGAGCAGATGAAAAACTGCAAAAAAAGCCAGCAGAAAAGAAATAATAAAAATTAAAGCAAAGCTAAACCAATTAGAAAAGGACAATAGAAAAAATTAATATTAAAAAGAGCTAGTTCTTTGAGAAAGTCAACAAAATTAACAAACACTTGGTTAGACTAATCAAAGGACAAAAGGAAAGGACACAAATATCCAAAATTAAAAATGAAAAGGGAGGAATTAACTCTGATACCTCAGAAATACAAAGGATTATAAGAAAATATTATAAAGGTCTTTATATCACTAAATTTAACAACCTAGAAGAAATGGACAAGTTTCTAGAAACTTATAGCCTACCTAGACTGAGCCAAGAAGAACTGAATAATCTAAATAGACCAATCAATAGCAAACAGGTTGAAATGACTATCGATAATCTCCCTGGAGGCAACAGCCCTGGACCAGATGGTCTCACCAATGAGTTCTACCAAGCATTCAAAGAAAAATGAATAACTATTCTCCTCAGACTCTTCCAAAAAATTAAAGAGGAAGCACTAATTCCTAACTCATTCTATGAGGCCAAGATTACCCTAATACCAAAGCCTGGTAAAGACAACACAAGAAAAAAACTATAGACCAATATCTCTGATGAACACAGACGCAAAATTCTAAACAAAATATTAGCAAATAGAGTACAACAATGCATCAAAAATATTATACATCATGATCAAGTGGGATTCATCCCAAGAGCACAAGGATGGTTCAACATGTGAAAATCAATCAATGTGATACACGACATAAACAAAATAAAAGATAAAGACTATATGGTCATATTGATTGATACGCGAAAAACTTTCAACAAGATACAACATCCATTTATGATCAAAACACTAAATAAAATAGGTATAGAAGGAAAGTATCTCAACATAATAAGGACCATATATGACAAACCCTCGGCTAACATCATACTAAATGGGGAAAAGCTGAAGCCTATTCCCCTAAAATCAGGAACAAGACAGAGATGGCCCCTGTCACCACTGCTATTTACTATAGTACTGGAAGTTCTAGCCACAGCAATCAGGCAAGAGAAAGGAATAAAAGATATCCTAATTGGGAAAGAAGAGGTCAAATTGTCACTATTTGCAGGTGACATGATCCTTTATATAAAAAATTCCAAAGATTCCACCAGGAAACTATTAGAAACAATAAATAAATACAGTAAAGTTGCAGGACACAAAATCAATGTACAAAAATCAACTGCATTCCTATATACAAACAATGAATCCACAGAAAAAGAAATTAGGGAGTCAATTACTTTTGCTATCACAACAAAAAGAATGAAATACCTAGGACTACATACATAGAAAACTATAAGACACTTTTGAAAGAAATTGAAGCAGACACAAAGAAATGGAAAAATCCCCTGTTCATGGATAGGAAGACTTAATATTGTTAAAATGGCCATTCTGCCCAAAGCAATCTACAGATTTAAAGCAATATCTATAAAAATCCCACAATCATAATTTTGCAAAATAGATTTTAAAAATTGTCAGATTTATATGGAACCATAAAAGCCCTGAATTGCTAAAGCAGTACTACATAAAGGGAATGAGGCTGGTGATATTACACTCCCAGACTTCAATTTATATTACAAAGCATCTGGTATTGGCAGAAAAACAGAAACATAGACAAATGAAACAGAACTGAAAACCCAGAAATAAATCCACAAATCTACGGACAATTAATTTTTGATAGAGGCGCAAAAAACATGCAATGGGGAAAAGTCAGCCTCTTCGGTAAGTACTGCTGGGAAAGCTAGAAAACCATATGCAAAAGAATGAATCTGAGCTGTTAACTCTCACCATATACAGAAATTAACTCAAAATGGATTAAACACCTTCATGTAAGACCCAAAACAATAAACTGTGTAGAAGAAAACATAGGTATTCAAGTTATAGACCTAGGGCTCAAGAAAGACTTTCTGAACCTGACCTCAAAGGCAAGGGAAGTAAAAGCAAAAATAAATGAATGGGATTATATCAAGCTACAAAGCTTCAGCACAGCAAAAGTAACAAAGCAAAGAGAAAGCCAACTGAATGGGAGAAAATATTTGCAAACAATGTATCAGATAAGGGTCTAATATCTAAAGTATATAAAGAACAAATATGACTTACTTACAACAAATAAAAACAAACAACCCAGTCAAAAAGTGGGCAGAAGAACTAAACCGACACTTCTCCCATGAAGAAATACAAATGGCCAAGAGACTTGAAAAATGCTCATCCTCATTAGCTATCAGGGAAATGCAAATCAAAACCACAATGAGCTACTACCTCACACCTGTTAGAATGGCTATTATCAACAAGACAAGGAATAACAAGTGCTGGAGAGGATGTGGAGAGAAAGAAACTCTCACACACTGCTGGCGGGAGTGCGAACTAATGGAACCACTATGGAAGACAGTGTAGAGGTTCCTCAGAAAATTGGGAATAGAGTTACCATGTGACCCAGCAATCCTACTTCTGGGAATCTACCTAAAATACTTGAAAGCCTTAGTCCGCAAAAACTTATGTACCCCAATGTTCATTTCATTGCTGTTCACAGTGGCCCAAACATGGAAACAACCAAATTGCCCTGCAACAGATGACTGCATAAAGAAACTGTGGTACATATACACAATGGAATATTACTCAGCTATAAGAAAAGATGAAATATTGCCATTTACAACAAAATGGAGGAATCTGGAGATCATGATGCTAACCAAAATAAGCCAGACAGAAAATACCAAAAATTGTATGACTTCATTCATATGTGGTGTTCTAAACAACAAAAAATTATTTTTTCATTGTCCAAGAGAAAGGTTTCAGTAGGGTTAATTTCTTCAGAGTCCTCTCTCCTTGGCTTGAAGATAGCTATCTTTTTCCTCTTTCTTCACATAGTCTTTCCTCTGTGTGTGTGTGTATCTTAATAATCTCTTCTTATGGAGACACAAGTTATAATACATTAAGGACCACCTATATGACCCCACTTTATCTTAATTACTTCTTTAAAGTCTCCAAAACATAGTTATTTTTGAAGTACATGAGGTTAAGACATCAAAATATAAATTTTTTGGAGAACACAATAAATTTTATAGCACATGGCATCTGTTTAAAATAGATAGTTATACCTTTAGGATGATTCAGGTACTCCTCATTATAATCACAAGGAAAATATCTATAAAATATACACATAAAATGAAATGAGAAGGGTATTAGAGTACGCTAAAAAATCAACTAAACATAACGTGAGTTAATAATGGAGGAAATAAAGAAAAAAGTTAGAAGCTAAACAAAAAAACAAGTGACAAAATAATGTCATTCCTTACCAGTAATTACTTTAAATGGAAAATTAAACTCCAATAAAAAACACATATATTGGCAAACAGATGAAAAATAAAACAGGATCAAGAAGTCACAAGATGGTGGATTAGATAAACACTATTCCTGCTGCCTCCCAGAATAATATCAAAATTATAACTGAATTCCAGAACAATTCACCTCAATTATCATCTGAATATTAGCTGAACAGAACCCTTATAACTAAGGATATGAAGAAGCAGGCACATCAAGACTGGTAGGAGGAGCAGAAAAATGAAACAAGCTCATCCGAGACCCAAACCTAGTGGTTGAACACTGGGAGGGACACCTGAGTGGCAGAGTCCCCCCTTTAAGAGAGAGGGGTCTAAACACCATACCAGGTTCTCCAGCCCAGGGGTCCTATGCTGGAAAAAGGAGTCCCCACAACATCTGGCAGTGAAAATCAGCGATGACTCCATCCATCCATCCCAGTGTACTAATGTGGCTGGAAACCCAGACATCCTCTTAAAAAACCCACACACAAACTCATTCACTTTCAAACACTCACCTGGTCTCTGGTAGAGAGGCAGCAACTCGAGAGGCTCCAGAGATATATGGGTAAAGATTGAGTTTTGTGGCTTCAAGCGAGGGCTGGAGAGATAGCCACCATTGTTCCTGTGTGAAGCCTGTATCACATATAGCCTATAGGAAGACACTAACTTTCCTATGTTGAACCCTTGCTCAAAGAACTGAATCTGAGACCACAATAGTCTGGTAAAATCTGCATATGAGCACCACCTTGGTAAAACCCTGAATTACCACCCTGCCCAGCTAGTGCTGCATTGCAGTGGGGGGCACTCTGGGATACTGAGCAGCCAACTCTGTCTCACAGGCTGTGAAAGTCTTTTTTTTTTTCTTTTTGTTATGTGGGTAGTTCCCTGGCTGGGAATCGAACCCAGGCCACAGCACCGACAGCGCCAGTGCCGAAGCCTTAAACTGCTACACCATCAGGGAACTCCCCTGTGAAAGTCTTTTATAGCAGCAGATAGCCTGTGTTAAATTGGGAAACTTTCATTGGCAAGCAGTCAGCAACAACTTGTGCTGCATCCTCTCTTGGGTGGGTCTCAAAGATCTGCAGGCCTGAGGAAAGCAGTGGCTGGCCACAGCGTTCTCAGGGCATTTTGCAAAATGCTCATGGGCCTGAAACTGGTGCAAGAACAAAATTTGCATTAACTTTGTAAAAATCACAGCCCACACCCTGTGATTCCCTGGAACCTCACCCTACCAAGCTAGTCCTGTATCACTGGAGACATTCTCAATACATGGTCCACCAGCCTGGTCCATGCACATAAGGAAGCTCTTTCAATGGTCAAGTTGTATAGGCAGCTTGCAGGTGGCAAAAGGTCTAGGGGGTCCTGGGCCTTTTGCTAAGTTGCCTTAGGCCCAATACTGGTGGCAGTCAGCCTTAGTTCACAGGGCTTAGGTCACCCACACACAACTCTTGGTCCAACACAGTCAGCAACCAACCACATATAGCTTTGTAGCTCCTACCAGGCAGCCCCCAGAAGGCCACAGGAAAAGCTAAAATTGGCTTTCATGGAATCCCCTCCCAAGACAGAAACAACACACTCAGAGACCTAATTGATATCACATTAGGAGAATACCTGGTTAGCCCAAGAAGTGGCACACCCAAATGGTGGTCTCAACAGGTGCAAAAACCTGGTACGGTGAATCTCTCTCTGAGGAGCCAGCCCACACACAGCAGCTAATACACTGTGGGCAATAGCCAATCTTCACAGCCAGTCAGCCAGAGAGCCAATCCCACCCACTGATATGCCAAAAGCAATCAAGGCTCGACTGCCACAAGAGAATGCACACAACACATACAAGGGACAATTCTGGAGCACAATCACTGGTGATTAGAGAGACTGAACAACTGGAACACACAGGACATTACTGCATAAGACCACACAGCCAAGCTTGAGAGAAATAGGAGATCTATGTGATACATAGAAGGAACACAGAAAGAGGCAGCCCAAATAAGGAAAGAAAGAAACAGGTCCCAAATAAAAGAATAGGAGAAACTTCCAGAAAGATAACTAAATGAAATGGAGGCAAGAAACCTACCAGATACAGAGTTGAAAACACTTGTTATAAGAATGCTTAATGAACTTAGTGTGAACTTCAACAGAAAAACTAAGCATTAAGAAAGATATAGAAACCATAAAAAAGAGCAGAAATGAAGAATACAATAGCTGAAATGAAAAATACACTAGAAGGAATCAATAGCAATTAGATAAAGTAGAGGGCTGACTCAGCAAATTGTAAGATGAGGTAGCAGAAAACATCCAATAAGAATACTAAGAAGAAAAAAGAATTTAAAAAATAAAGATAGTTTGAGGAAGCTCTGTGACATAAATCACAGCAAAATTTATATCAGAGGGGTACCAGAAGGAGAAGAGAGGAAGCTAAAGATTGAGAATTTATTTCAAGAAATAATGACTAGAAACTTCTATAACCTGGTGAAGGAAATAGACAAACAAGCCCAGGAAATACAGAGTCCAAAACAAAATAAACCCAAAGATTGTACAGAATTTGTCTTTCTCAGTCTTACTTACTTTGTTTAGCATGACTAGGAAAGAAAAATGCCATATGATCTCACTTATATGTGCAATCTAAAGAACAGAATAAAGGAACAATCAAAATAGAAAAAATATTCTTGGACACAGACAATAGTTTAGTAGTTGCCAGAGGGAAAGGGGGGAGAGGGAAAGGACAGGAGGCAGAAAGATTCAAATACATGGTGATGAAAGGAGAAATGATTCTTGGTAGTGAAAACACAATGCAATACATAGACAATAAAGAACTGTACATCTGGAACCTATATAAATTTATTCACCAAAGTTTCCCCAATACATTTAATAAAAATAAAGTAAAAATATAAAATAAACCCAAAGAGGCCCACTCCAAGGCACATTATAATTAAAATGTCAAAGGTTAAAGACAGAGAATCCTAGAAGCAGCAAGAAAAAAACAACCAGTTACTTACAAGGAAGCTCCCACTAGACTATCAGCTGATTTATTGACAGCAACTTTGTAGAACAGAAGAGAGTGGCAGGAAATATTCAAGGTAATGAAAATTAAGGGCCTACAACCAAGATTACACTACTCTACCTGCAATAATTTCAATTTAAAATTAAGGAAGAGATAAAGAGCTTCTCAGACAAGAAAAAGCTAAGGGAATTCATTACCATCAAACTAGTATTACAAAAATATATTAAAAAGGTGTTCTTTAAGAAGAAGAAGAAGAAATAATAAGATTAAAAATATGAATAATACAACAGCCATAACTATGTACCTATCAATAATCAATTTAAATTTAAATAGATTAAGTGCTCCAATCAAAAGATATAGGGTAGCTGAATGAATAAGTAAAGAAGACCCATGTATATGCTGTCTACAAGAGACCCAACTAAGATTCAAAGACAGAGACACAAAGGAAAGGGTTGGAAAAAGATATTTCATGCAAATGAAAATGAGAGAACAGCTGGGGCACCAATAATTACAAAGGACCAAATACAGTTTAAAAGGAAGACATAATAAAAGACAAAGAAGGACATTATATAATGACAAATTGGTCAATCCAAAAGTAGGACATATCCCTAATGAATATCAACATAGTATGTACCCAATATAGGGGCACTTGAATATATAAAACAAATATTGACTGAAATAAAGGCAAATATCAAAGTAAAACAATCACTGTAGGTGACATTAAGACTCTTTTGACACAAATGTACAGGTCCCCCAGATAGAAAATCAACACAGAAAGAGTGACCTTAAATGATACATTAATTAGATGGATTTAATTGATAGTTTTAGATCATTTCAACTCAAAGCAGCAGAATATACATTCTTTCCAAGTGCACATGGAACATTTTTTCAAAATAAAACACATGTTAATCCACAAAACATGTCTAAATAAATTTAAGAATATTAAAATGATATCAAGCATTCTTTCTGACCACAGTGGTAAGAAACAAACAAACAAAAAATCAATTACAGGGAAAAAACACTAAAAACAACCCCACACAAACCCATGGAGGCTGAGTAACATGTTACTAAATAAAAAATGGGTTGTACATTAGATGAAGAAAAAAATCAAAAGATATCCCAAGGCAAAAGAAAATATAAACACAATTACCCAAAATATATGAGACACAGTGAAGGCAGTCCTAATAGGAAAATTAATAGCAATGCAGGAATACCAAAAGAACCCCCCCAAAATTTCAAACACTCTCATTTTATACCTAAAAACTGAAAAAAATCAGAAAACTAAACTTAAGGTGAATACAAAGAAAATAATGAAGTTCAGAGCACAAATAAACAAAATAGAAGCTAAACAAATAATATAAAAGACCAATGAAACAAATACTTCATTTTTTCAAAGGTAAACAAAGTTTATAACCTTTAAACAGACACATCAAGAGAAAAAGAGAGTACCCAAATACATAAAATCAGAAATGAAAGAGAATATGTGACAATGGACACCGCAGAAATACAAAACATATATTTTTTTTACTGTTAGTGGGGTGACATTGGTTAACAAGAATTACATGGGTTCAAGGTGTACAATCCTACAGTGCATAGTCTATTACATTATGTGTTCACACAAACAGTGTGAGTTCTCTTTGCATCACCATATATTTTGTGCCCCACTACTCCTCTTCCACCTCCTCCCTGATCTTCCATTCCCTCCTTATTAGCTCCCAGGTAGCCACTAAACTCTTGACTGTGTTCATGAGTTATTTTGTTGTTTTTTTCTTTCTTGCTTCCGGTTTTATATTCCACATATGAGTGAAGTCATATGGTTCTTGTTTTTTTCTGTCTGGCTTATTTCACTTAGCATGTTGTTCTCAAGATCCATCCATTTTGTTGCAAATGGTAGTATTTCATCTTTTTAAAAGCTGAGCAATATTTCATCGTGTATATGTATCACTGCTTCTTTATCCAGTCATCTATTGGAGGACACTTATTGCTTCCATGTTCTGGCCACCGTGAAAAGCACTGTGGTGAACATCGGGGTGCATAAGTCTTTGCAGACTAAGGCTTTTGAATTTTGGGGGTAGATACCCAGAAAAGGGATTGTCAGGTCACATGGTAACTCCATTCCCAGGTTTCTGAGGAACCTCCACACTGTCCCCCATAGCAGTTTTACCAATTTACATTCCCACCAGCAGTGTGCGAGAGTTCCTTTATCTCCACAGCCTCTTCAGCACTTGTTATTCTTTGACTTGATTATAATAGCCATTCTAGCAGGTGTGAGGTGATATTTCATTGTGGTTTTGATTTGTATTTTCCTAATAGCTAATGAGGTTGAATATTTTTTTCATATGTCTGTCGCCCATTTGTGTATCTTCATGGGAAAAGTGTTTGTTTGGGTCCTCTTGCCTACTTTTTAATTGGCTTGTTTGTTTATTTGTTGTTGAGTCATACTAGTTCTTTATATATTTTAGTTGTTAGACCCTTAACAGTTGAGTAGCTTGCAAATATTTTCTCTCACTTGCTTGGCTGTCTCTTTGCTTTGCTCGTGGTTTCTTTTGCTGTGTAGACACTTTTTAGTTTAATATAGTTCCATTAATTTAATTTTTCTTTTACTTCCCTTGACTTTGAGTTTAGGTTCATGAAGTCCTCCTTGAGCCTGAGGTCTATAAGTTTAGTACCAATATTTCCTTCTACATAGTTTATTGTTTCAGGTCTTATGTGGAGGTTTCTAATCTATTTTGAATAAATTTTAGTGTATGTTGACAGTTCACAGCTCAGATTTATTCTTTTGCACATGCTTTTCCAATTTACCCAGCACCATCTACTGAAGAGGCTTTCTTTTCTCTATTGCATTTTTCACTCCTATATCAAAAATTATTTGACCATATATTGGTGGATTTATCTCTGAAATTTTATTTTGTTCCATTTGGCTATGTGTCTGTTTTTCTGCTAATTCCAAGCTGTTTTGATTATTGATGCTTTGTAGTATAAATTTGAATCAGGGAGCATGATATCACTAGCCATATTCTTTTTATGTAGTATTGCTTTGGCAATTAGAGGACTTTTGTGGTTCCATACAAATATGATTTTAAAAAAATCTGTTTAGTGGAAGCATGTTTCTGAGATTTTGATTGGAATTGCATTAAATCTTATATTGCTTTGGGTAATATGGCCATTTTTACAATGTTCAGTCTTTCTATCCATCAACATGGAATATCTTTTCATTTCTTTGCATCCTCTTCAATTTCTTTTAATAGTGTCTTATAGTTTTCAGTATATAAATCCATCATGTTTTATGTTAATTTAATTTCCAGGTATTTCATTCTTTTTGCTGTGATGGCAAAAGGTATTGATTCTCTTTTTCTTTTCCCTGAAGATTCATTGTTTTTATGTAAGAATGCAATTGGTTTTTGTATCCTGTGACTTTACTGTATTCATTTATTTTTTCTAATAGTTTTCTGGTTGAGTCTTTGGAAATTTCCATATACAGGATCAAGTCATCTGTAAATAGTTACAGTTTGACTTCTTCTCTTCCAATTTGGATACCTTTTATTCCTTTGTCTTGCCTGATTTCTCTGGCTTGAACTTCTAGCACTATAATGAATAGCAATGGAGACAGTGGGCATCCCTATCTTGTTTCTGATTTTAGGGGAATGGGCATCAGCATTTTTACATTCAGTATGACATTAGCTGAGTATCTGTCATATGTGGCCTTTAATGTGGTGAGGTACTTTCCTTTTATACCAATTTTATTTAGCATTTTGATCATAAATGGAAGGGGAGTTATCTTCTCAAATAGTTTTCCTGCATCAATTGATATGATCATATGGTTTTTATCTGTCATTTTGTTTATGTAGTTTATCACATTGATTTTTGTATGTTTAACCACACTTGTGCTCCTGGGATGAATCCCACTTGACGGTGTATAATTTTTTAGATGCACTGTTGTATTCTATTTGCTATTATTTATTTAGGATTTTTTGCATCTGTGTTCATCAGCTATATTAGTCTATAGCTTTCTTTATTTCTGTTGTCTTTACCAGGCTTTGGTTTTAGGGTAATGTTGGCTTCATAGAATGATTTAGGAAGTATTGCCTTATCTTCAATTTTTTTGGAATAGCCTAAGATGAACAGGCATTAAATCTTCTTTAAATGCTTGGTAAAATTCTTTGATGAGACCATCTGGTCTGGGGCGGTTTTGGGTGATGCTTTTAATTTATTTACTATTGATTGATGTATTTACATTATCCAGTTTTTCTTGGTTCAGTCTAAGTAGACTATATGTTTCTAGGAACATGTCAATTTCTTCTATGTTTTTAAATTTAGTGGAATAAAGCCCTGCATAATATTTTATTAAGATCCTTTGTATTATTGTGTTATCAGTGGTAATTGCTCCCCTTTCATTTCTAATTTTGGATATTTGTGTCTTTTTCTTTCATCATTTGGTTAGTCTAGCCAGGGGTTTGTCAATTTTGTTGCTTTTTCATAGAACTAGTTCCCATTGCATTAATATTTCCTATTATCTTTCTTTTCTCAATTCCATTTAGCTCTGTTCTAATTTTTATTATTTCTTTTCTTCCGCTAACTCTAGGTATCTTCTGTTCTTTTATTTTCTGTTCCTTTATTTTCTAGATGGGATATTGGGATGTTTACTTGTGATTTTTCTTGTTTCTTAAGGTAGGCCTATGATGATGTAAATTTTCCTTTTATTACTGCTTTTGCTGTGACCCAATAATTTTGATATGTTGTATTTTCATTGTCATTGGTTTCTATTTATTTTTTAATTCCTTCTTTTACTTTCACTTCAATCCAGTTATTTTTAAAAAATATGTTGTTGAATCTCCATGTATATGTGATTTTTTCTCTTTTCTTATTTTTGTTTCTTTAACATTTTTTTAAATTTATTTTTATTGTTAGAGTTATTGGGGTGACATCTGTTAGCAAGAAATACAACAAGCTGACAATGCACTGTAGAATTGTATGCCTGAAACCTATGTAATCCTTGCTAACAGATGTCACCCCAATAAGTCTAACAATAAAAATGAATTATAAAAAAAAAAAAAGAAAAAAAGAAATATATGGTGATGGAAAGAGAAGTCACATTAGGTGGAGAACTTATTATACAACAAGTTGACAATGCACTGTAGAATTGTACGCCTGAAACCTATGCAATTCTTGCTAACAGATGTCACTCCTTTCTTTTTGTAGTTGATTTCCAATTTCAAAGCTTTGTGATCTGAGAATGTACTTAGTATGATTTCAGTCTTGTTAAATTTTCTGAGGCTAGTTTTTTGTCCCAGCATATGGTCTACCCTTGAGAATGTTTCATGTGCACCAGAAAAGAAGGTATAGTATTTTTTTGGTCGGATGAAATGTCCTGTAAATGTCAATTATGTCCAATTTCTGTTATGTGTTTTTTAAAGCTTGTATTTCCTTATTTATTTTCTGTTGGGATGATTTGTCCAACAATTTTAGGTCTCAAAATTACTGTGTTTTTGTCAGTTTCTCTTTTTAGATCTATTAGTAGTTGCTCTGTATATTTTGGTGTTTCCTTATTGGAGGCATATGTATTAATTAGTGTCAAGTCTTCTTGTTGTACTGTCCCTTTTATTACTATGAAATGTCCATCTTTGTCTCTTGTTTTTATTTTTAACCTAAAGTTTGTTTCATCACATATCAATATGGCAATTCCTACTTTTCTTTGGTTAACATTTGCTTGGAGTATTATTTTCCATCCTTTCATTCTAGTCTGGATTTGTCCTTATGGCTGAGGTGTGTCTCTTGGAGATGGCATATGGATGGGTTTTATTTTATAATTCAGCTTGCTACTTTGTATCTTTTATTGGTGAGTTTAGTTCATTTAAATTTGGAGTGATGATTGATATGTGAGGATTTTGTATGGTCATTACTTCCTCCTTTTTTTTAATTTCTTATTTGTTATTCTAACTTTATTCAATTTATTCAGATGTTTTGTTTTAGGTTGCAGAGCTTCCTTCAGTATTACATGAAATGCTGGACTCATGCTGGAGAATTCATTACCTTCTGTGAGTCTGAGAAGGACTTTATTCCAACTTCATATATGAAGGATAATTTTGCTGGGTAATTTATTCTTTGCTGGAAGTTTCTCTCTTTAATATTCTAAATATTCGATTCCACTTCCTCTTGGCCTCTAGAGTTTCTCCTGAGAAGTCTGATGATAGCCTGATGAGTTTTTCTTGAAAAGGTATAGTATACTTTTCCTCTGGCTGCCTTGAGAATTGTCTCTTTGTTTTTTTTTTTCTTTTTTTTTCCTTTGGTTTTTGATATCTGCAGTATAATGTGTCTTGAAGAAGATTTGCTAGGATTCAGGTAGCTAGGGGACCTATTCTTTCTTGAATTTGGGGTTCCAGATCTTTCCATAGGTTTGAAAAGTATGCGCTCAGTAGAGTTTTTTCTGTTCCCTCTTTCAAGCCTATAATTCTAATATTATTTTTTCTAATGGAGTCAGATAGTTGTTGTAGAGTTCTTTCAATCCTTTTGATTGTGTAGTCTCTGTCTTTTTTATGTGTTGTTTGCATGTTCCTACTTTCAATATCACTAATTCTTTTCACTATATAGTTGGCCCTGTTTCCCATGGCAGTTATTTCATTTCTCACTTCTTTTATTGCTTTGCTTAAATCTTGAATATCCATCTGATTCTCTTATAATTTCAATTTCTTTGTTGAAATGTTCCCATTGTTCATTAATTTTCTTTCTGAAATCACTCATCTAAGATATGGTGTTCTGCCAATATGTTTTAATTTCTCTGAGACCCTTTAGAACTGCAGTCTTTTATTATGTCACTTAGTTCATAAATTTCTAGATCTATAAGATCCTTTTCTGGTGATTTGTCATCTTCTTTCTGAGTGGCTTTTTATCCTAAGGTACTTATATTTTTCGTTGTGTTCTTTTTCTTCAGCATGAGGGCTTTACCTGTGACAGTACCAAGGAGATCTTTCTCTCCTCAGTTGCTATTTCCAATGTGCCTTGCTGTAGAGCAGGCACTAGGTGGAGCTGGGGAGCAAGCTTTGGGAGAGAGGGGAAGTGGTTAAGCTGTATCTCTGGTCTCCACCAGAGTTTGGGGGCAGTGGGGTCCACAGTTACTCCACTTCTTGCATATTTTTGGGGAAGCTGGGGGAGAAGGGGGCCTTTTGGATGCAAGCTGAGGCCACTTACATTGGCCATTGGTTAGGGCAACTGCTGCCAGCTTTGCCTTTCTCCCTTCTCCTGAGCCTGCATTTTATCCAGAACTGTTTCAGTGGTTCATTTCTATGGCAACAACTCTGGGCAGCGTTTCCAAGTGCTAAGAGCTGTGTGCTGCAGCTGAGGACCCTATTTCTACGTAGGGCAGTTCAGATGCCTCGCTCAGCTACTGTGCTACCCAGGGTGTGGCTTCCAGACTGTATCTCTAACAGACTGCTGTTAAATCCAGCTCACTCACAGTCTTGCAGGGTTCTTGCCACTCTGGCCTCCACTTTTGTCACTGCTCAGCATCCCCCCTGCCTAGTATTGTGCTGCTCCTCTGAAAGTGTTCCCTGATTCCTTCTTAGTTCCTTCAGTTAGCCTAGGTAGTGTTGGGTCAGATCGCAATTCATCTCTATTTCTGCCCTTCTGTCCCACTTGCCCCCCTTTCTCTAACCGTTAGATGTTTTCTTGGAATGCATGGATCTCTCAACTGTCACTGTGCCACCAGGGTTTCCCATGTTGAATTCTGGCTCACTGTTTAATTGTATTTTCCTGGAGAGGTTTTAGGGATCCCCTCTCTAGTTACCATGTTGCCAAGACCTCCTCCAAAGTATCTTTTTTTGATGACAGTTGAATGAAACTACAAATAAATCAGTAAAATATTTAAAAATTAATAAATTTGTGGTAAGTAAACAACATTCTTTTAAACCACCTATGGGTCAAAGAAAAAAAATACAAGTGAAAGTAGAAGACAACTTGAGGTAAATGAAAACCAAAATCCAACATTTGGAATGCTGCAAAAGCAGTGCTAAGAGGAAATTTACAGCTGTAATACACAGTTAAAATATATCTATATATTTCAAATCAAGAATCTAATTTGACACTAATGAAGGAAAAAGATAAATGCAAACTAAACCTAAAGCTAGGAGATAGAAGAAAATAATAAAAAATAGTACTAATAAATATAGACTAGAAAAACAATAGAGAAAACCCAACAAACCCAAAAGTTAGTCTAAAAATATTGACAAAATTTTAGCTAGATGGACTAAGAAAAAAATGAAAGAAGATTCTAACTACTGAAACCAAAAATGAAAGTGGCAATAATACTACTGATTTTACAAAATCAGAAAGGATTATAGGAGATATTATAAACAATTGTATAACAAGAGATTCGATAAACTAGACGAAATGGATAGACTCCTAGAAACACAAATGTACCAAAACTAACACATGAAGCAACAGAAAATTTGAACAGACCTGTATCTTCTAAAGATATCAAATCAGTAATCAAAAAATCCTAGCCAAAAGCTTAAAACAAGATAGCTTCACAAGTGATTTCTATTAAACATTTAAGAGGAATTAAAACCAATCCTTTTCAAATTCTTTCAAAAGGTAAAAGAGGAGAGAAGACTTCCTAACTCATTCAATGAGACCAGCATTTCAGTGATACCAAAGTTACA
Source organism: Lyroderma lyra (assembly GCA_004026885.1). Lineage (NCBI taxonomy): Eukaryota > Metazoa > Chordata > Mammalia > Chiroptera > Megadermatidae > Lyroderma > Lyroderma lyra. The sequence goes on along the minus strand of PVJL010003594.1, from coordinate 29,331 downwards.
CAAAGGCACTACAGAAAACTACTGATCAATATCTCTTACGGCCCAAAGAAAGAAAGTACAAAGAAACCAAATTCGGTCCCATATGAGTACTGTCTTGAAAAAAATCCAGCCATAAATGCCTTTATTTTTTATATTACATGGCTGGATACTTTCCAGACAGCCTTCATACATGATGAATATAGGCCAAGTGGGATTCCCAGGATGAAAAAATGGTCCAACATACTAAAATCAATTAGTACAATATACCACATAAATAGAACTAAGGCAAAAACCATATGCCATTGTCAATTGATGCATAGGAAGGGTTTGACAAAATTCAACATTCATTCATTTTATAAAAACAATGAATGCAAAAAGAACAGAAAAAAAATTTGTCATCATGACATATATGAAAACCCACAATTACCAATATACTAAGTAATGAAAAACTGAAAACTACCCCCCATGGTCAGAGTCAAGGAAAGGACAACTATTCTAACCACTTCTATTCAACACAGTATTTAAAGTCTAGCAGAGCCATTAGTAAAGGGAAAGAAATAAATGACATTCAACCTGGAAAGGAAGGAGCACAATTATTTCTGTTCACAGATAATATAGTCTTATATGCAGAAACCTTTGATGATTTTACACACACACACACACAATACACACACACACACACACTTACACACACACACACAGTCAAAACTAAAATATTTAGCAAAATTTCAGCATAAAAGATCAACAAGAAAAAATAAGTTGCATTTGTATACATTAGGAATGAAAAATCTGAACAGGAAAATTAAGAAAATAATTACACCTACAAAAGCTAAAAGAATAATATACTTAGGATTAAATTTAACCAAGGAGGTCTAAAACATGCACACTAAAAAGTAAAAATCATTGGTGAAAGAAATTAAAGATAAATAATGTGGAAAGATATTTCATGTTCAGAGACCAGCAAACTTAATAATGTTAAGATCTCAATACTACCCAGCATGTTCTACAGATTCAATATAATTCCTGTCAAAATTGCAATGGCATTTTTTTCAGGAATAGAAAAGTTAATCTCAAAATTCATATGAAATCAGAAGGGACCCCAAATAGCTGAAACAGTTTTGAAGTCCAAGAACAAAGTTAGAGGATTCACATTTTCTGATTTCAAAAGTTACTACAAATAACCTACAAATAAACTTTTAAAAGAAAGTGAATTTTCTATATACTGAAAACTACAAGACATTTCTGGAAAAAAATTTTAAAAGACACAAAGAAATCTAAAGAAATCTAAACATAATCATGGATTGAAAGAATTAACATTGTCAAAATGTCCATATTAATCTAATTCAATCTACAGATTCAAATAAAACCTTATCAAAATCTCAATGTTGTTTTTCAACTAAACAAAACATCCTAAATTTCTATGGAACCACAAAAGACACCAGATAGCCTAAGCAATCCTCAAAACAAAGAACAAACCTGGAGGCATCATCCTTCCTGATTTCAAACTATACTACAAAAGTATGGTAATCAAAACACTGTATGTTATTGGCAAACAACAAACAAACAGATACACAAACCAATGATAGAAAATTGAGAGCCCAGAAATAAACCCATACATATATGGACAAGTAATTTATGACAAAGGAGCTAAGAATATGCAATGGAGAATGGAAAGTCTCTTAAATGAATAAATGGTGCTGGGAAAACTGGACAGCCAAAAACAAAACAATGAAACTATACCACTATCTTGTACAATAAAGAAAAATTAACTCAAATAGATTAAAGAGTTGAATTTAAGACCCAAAACAATAACATACATAAATGAAAACATAGGCAAGGAAAACAAAAATAAATAAATGCAACTACACCAAATTACAAAGACTCTGAAAAGTAAAGGAAACTAGCCACAAAACAAAAAGGCAACCAACTGAATGGAAGAAGATATTTGCAAATGATATTTTCCATTAAAGAATGGGTATCCAAAATGTATAAAGAGTCCATACAACTCTATAACAATGAAAAATGAATGACCCAATTAAAATATGGGAAGTGGATCTGAATAAAAATGTGCCTATGGAAGACATACAGATGGCCCGTAAGCACATGAAAAGATGTTCAATATCACTGATTCTTAGGAAAATATAAATCAAAACTATAATGAAATATCATTTCACAACTGTTAGAATGGCTATTATAAAAAAGGAAGAAATATGTGCATTGGTAATATAGTGGTGAGCATAGCTGCCTTCCAAAAAGCAAGAAATAACAAGTGTTAGAAGGAATGTGAATAAAATAGAACCCTCATACACTGATGATGGGATTGCAAATTGGTGCAGCCACTATGGAAAACAGCATGGATATTCCTCAAAAAGTTATGAGTCAAACTACCACAATTCAGGTATTCCTCTTATGGGTATTTACACAAAGAACATGAAAATACTAATTTGGAAAATTTTATGTACTTCTATGCTCATTGCAGTATTATTCACAATAGCTGACATATGAAAACAACCTACATGTTTATTCATGAATGAATGAAAATGTGCTACACACACATACACACAGACACACACACACACACACACACACACACAGAGAGAGAGAGAGAGAGAGAGAGAGAGAGAGGGAGAGAATGGAATACTATTCAGTCACAAAAAAGAGGAACTATTGCCATTTGTGACAAAATGGATGGAAGTTGACGATACTATACTAAATGAAATAAATCACGTGGAAGAGGACAAAAGGCATATGATTTCACTCATGAGTGGAATATAAAACAAAGAAGCAACAAATAAACAAATTAAAATAAAAACAAACTCATAGATTAGTAGTTATTGGGGAAAGCAAAGTAGGAGATAGAATGAAATGAGTAAAGCAGGTCAATTATATAGTGAAGGATGAAAACTAGACTTTCAGAGGTCATCACAGATATCAAATTATACTGTTGTACATCTGAAACTTACATAATGTTATTAACCAATGTTACCTTAATTTAAAAAATAAAATACAAAAGATTTATATTTTAATGCTTTACATTTAAATATATAATCCACTTTGCATTACATTTTATAGAATTAGGAGATTTAGGTGGAGGTGTTTATGTTTTTTTTTTCCCCAACGAATGACCTCTTACCCAATTAATATTTGTTGAAAAGGATAACCTTCATGGAGGTTTTCGCAATAAGCTTGATATATTTCTGTATAGCTTCTCCTGGATTCTCCTTTCAACACTACTGAATTGTGTGCCTTTCCTTTCTGTAATAACACACAAACCAGATTAATGTACCTATATAATAAAGACTTCAAATTAGGCACAATAATTCTTCCCACTTTACACTTCTATTATTTAAAGACTTTAATATTTTTAGAGCAATATTAGGTTCATAGCCAAATTGAAGGGAAGGAAAAGATATTTCTCATATGCCCTCCTACCCCCACAAGTTCAGTTTACCCCATGATCAAGATCCTCAACCAGAGTGGCACATTTTTTACAATTGATGAACCTACCCTAATACATCATAAACTCCCAAAATCCATGCTTTATCTTAGAATTCACTCTTATTGTTGTACATTCAATACATTTGGGATAATATCTAATGTCATAGATCTATCATTACAATACAGAGCATTTCTTTAATTATTTACTTTTTAAGTTACAGTTGACATTCAATATTATTTTATATTAGTTTCAAGTATACAGCATAGTCGTTAGACATTGCTTCATAATTTATGAAGCAATGCCCCCCATTAGTCTACCCACCCAACACTATACATAGTTATTACAATATTATCAACTATATTATCTATTGACTTGACTATTTTGTAACTACCAATTTGTATTTCTTAATCCCTTCATCTTTTTCACTCATTGTCCAATCCCTGCTCCCATCCACAGATGATTACATAAACAAGATGTGAACATATTTATAATAGATTATTTCTCATCCATAAAATAAATGAAATCTTATCATTTGCAATAACATGGGTGGATCTGGAAGATATTAGGTTAAGTGAAATAAGTCAAACAGAGAAAGACAAATACCATATTATCTCACTTATATGTCAAATTTCAAGTATAATTTTTATTGTGCTAAAAATATATAACATTAAAATTACCATCTAAACCATTTTTAAGTGTACAGTTCAGAAGTGTTAAGTATCTTCCCATTATTGTGAATCAGATCTCTAAAATTTTATTTTTCAACACTGAAACTCCACACTTCTAGACACTAATTTCCTCCTACTTTGTATTTCTATAATTCTTACTACTAGACATTAATTTCCTTCCTACTTTCTATTTCTATAATTTTGACTACTTTAGATACTTCATATGAGTGGAATGATACAGTATCTGGAATGATACAGTTGTTTTGTGACTGGCTCATTCCACTTAGCATAATGTCCTCGAGGTTCATCCATGTTGTAGCATGTGACAGAATGTCCTCTTTTAAGGCTGCATACTATTCCTTTGTGTTGTATATACCTCTTATTTATCCATTTAGCTGTTGATGCAGATTTTGGCATTTGGGTTGCTTCTACCCCCTGGTTATTGTGGATAATGATATATAATATGAGTGTGTAAAATACCTCTTTGAATCTCCACTTTGCATTATTTTAGATATAAATCCATGAGCGGAATTGCTAGATCTATTTGGTAATTCTATATTTAATTTTTTGAGGGGCTGCTAAAATGTTTTCAATAGTGACTGCAACATTTTATATTCTTATTGGAAATGCACAGGTTTTCAAATTCTCCACATACTAGCTGACTATTTTCCCAATTATTTTTATAGTAACAACACTGATGGGTGTAAAGTGGTATTTCATTGTGGTTTTGATTTGTATTTTCATAATCATCAATAATATTGAGCATATTTTCCTGTGTTTACTGGGCATCTGTGTATCTCTTTTGAAGAAATATCTATTTAAGTCCTTTGCCCATTTTTGAATAGGATTGTTCAGGGTTGTTTGTTTTTTCTGTTGGGTTTCAGCAGTTTATTACATGAGGGGACACTCCCAAAAATGAAAGTATATTTTGGAAGTGGGGCCCCTTATAGTACAGGCTTCTCCTACTAGATGAGTGTTCTAGGAACCCATCTGCATCAGTGTACCAGCTGGAGTTGTGAGATGCTGCATTAGGCTTCAGTGAATTTGGAAACTTTCTACGCATTTGCCTGTTTCATGGTGGATGATTTGCATGAACAACATGTGGCATGACAACACACCTGCCCACACCATGCTGAGTATTCAGCAGTTTTTGACCAAAAACAACATGACCCCATGTCCTACCCTTCTTATTCACCTGCTCTTTCACCTACCAACTTTTTTTTGTTTCCTCGGATGAACTAAGTCCTCAAAGAAAAACATTTTGCCAATGTGTAAGAGGTGAAACAAAACAAGACAAAAAACAGAAACATAAAAGGCATAAAAATCAATGAGTTCAAAACAGTTCTCAGCAGTGGAAAAAGCATCTCAATTAGGCTGATGAGAGTCACCACTTGTTTATTTATTTATTTATTAAAATTGAATTTATTGGGGTGACTATGGTAAGTAAAATTACGTAGGTTCCAAGTGTACAGTTATTTATCATCTACGTGTTGCATTGTGTTCTCACCACCCAGGCTCATTTTTTTCCCTCACCATATGCCCCCTCCTTATTTCCTCACAGTTTCCACTTTTTCTCTGGCAACTACAAAACTATTCTGTGTCCAAAATTTCTTTTCTATTTTGATTGTTCATTTATTCTGTTCTTTAAACTCCACATAGAAGTAAGACCATATGGCATTTTTCTTTCTCAGTCTGACTTATTTCACTTACCATGCTATCTTCTAGTTCCATCCATGTTGTTACAAAAGATAAGATTTTATCCTTCTTTATGGCCAAGTAATACTTCATTATGTAAATGTACCAAAGCTTCTTTTTCTAATAATTTATTGATGGGCATTTAGGTTGTTTTAATATCTTGGCTATTGTGAATAATGCTGCAATAAATATGAGTGCATATATTTTTTTGAAATTGTGTTTTCAACATCTTTGAATAAATACCCAGGAGAGGAATTGCTGTATCATAATGTAATTTTATTTTTAATTTTTTGAGGAACTTCCATGCTGTTTTCCATAGTGGTTGGACAAATTTGCAGGTCCTACAAAAAGTGCACAAGTGTTCCCTTTTCTCCACATCCTTGAGAACACTTGTTGTTGGTCAATTTATAGATGAAAGTCATGCTGACAGGAGTAAGGATTTGATATGAATTTGTTTGATGATTAATCATGAGAAACTTTTCATGTGCCTATTGGCCATCTGTATGTCCTCTTTGGAAAAATGTGTATTCAGGTCTTCTACCCATTTCTTAATTGGGTTCTTTGTTATCATTTGTTTGGTTGGTGTTTTTTTTTTTATTGTGAGCTTTGTGCATGTGTGTGTGTGTACGTGTACATGTGTGTGTGTTTGTGTGTGTGTGTGTGTGTGTGTGTGTGTGTGTGTGTGTGTGTGTGTTGAGGTGTATGAGTTTCTTATCAATTTTGAATATTAATCCTTTATCAAATGCTTCATTGGCAAATATCTTCTCCCATTCCATGGGATGTCTTTTTGCTTTGTTGATGGTTTCTTTTGCTGTAAAAAACCTTTTTAGTCTGATGTATTCCCATTTGTTTATTTTTCTCTTGTTTCCCTTGCCATAGAAGATATATCATTGAAGGTATTACTAAGGGTAATGTCTGAGAGGTTACTTACTGTATTTTCTTCTAGGAGTTTTATGGCTTCAGGTCTTTACTTAAGTCTTTAATCATTTTGAGTTTATTTTTTGTATATGGTGTAAGAAGGTGGCCCAATTTCAATTGTTTTGCATATAGCTGTCCAATTTTTCCAGCACCATTTGTTAAAAAGACTTTCTTTACCCCAATGTAAAATCTTGCTTCCTTTATCATAGATTAATTGGCCATATACACATGGACTTATTTCTGGGCTCTCTATTCTGTTCCATTGATCTATGTGTCTGTTTTTATGCCAATAACAATGCTGTTTTGATAATTGTGACCTTGTAGTATAATTTGATGACTGGTAGCCTAATTCCTCCAACTTTGTTCTTTCTCAAGGTTGCTGTGGCTATTCTGTGTCTTTTATGGTTCCATATAAACTGTAGGATTATACCTTCTATTTTTTATGAAAAATGCCATTGGTATTTTGATAGGAATTGCATTGAATCTATACATTGCTTTGGGCAGTATAGACATTTTAACTGTATTAATTCTTCCTATCCATGAGCATGGTGTGTATTTTCATTTATTTGTGTCTCTTTTGACTTTTCAGTGTCTTATAATTATCTGAGTACAGATCTTTTACTTCATTGATTATACTTATTCATGGGCATTTTAAAAATGCAATTGTAAATGGGATTGTTTTCTTAATTTCTTTTTTGCTAGATGGTTATTGTTGTATGATAATGCAACTGATTTCCCGATATTGATTTTGTGTCCTGCTACTTTACTACATTTATTTATCAGTTCCAATAATTTTGGGGTCACACCTTTAGGTTCTCTATATACAGTGTCATGCCATCTGCAAATAATGAGAGTTTTGTTACTTCTTTTTTTATTTGAATTTTTTTGTTTGATTTTCTTGTCTGATTGTTATGGCTAGGACTTCCAGTACTATTTTGAAGAAAAGTGGTGACAGTGGGCATTTTTACCTAGTTCCTGATCTTAAGAGGAATGCTTTTAGCTTTTGCCCATTGAGTATGATGTTAGCTGTAGGTTTGTCATATATAGCCTTTATTAAATTGAGATATGTTCCTTCTATTCCCACTTTGCTGAGCATTTTTATCACAAATGGCTGCTGAATTTTGTCACATGTGTTTTCTACATCTATTGAAATGACCATATGATTTTTATTTTTTATTTTTTATGCAGTGCATCACATTAATTGATTTATGTATATTGAACCAACCTTGCATCCCAGAAATGTATCCCAACTGACCATGGCTTATGACTTTTTTAATGTATTTCTGAATTTGATTTGCTAATATTTTTTGAGGTGAAACCGAAAAGCAATTTATTAAAAGGTAAATAAGGTGAAGCAAAGAGATAGTTTATTAAATGGGAAAGTACACTCCTAAAAAGTAGGGGTGGGCTCCAGCAGGCAAATGTCTCAAGAGCCAATTTGGTAAAATTTGGATGAGAATTTTTTAATCTATGTTCATTAGAAATGTTGGCCTAAAATTTTCTTTTTGCATACCTAAAGAAATAAGGTGTTGGTGGGTTATTCAGTTTTTTCTTATAATTGATTTCTAGTTTTATAGTGTTGTGGTCAGAGAAGGTGCTTGACATGGTTTCAATTTTCTTAAATTTATTGAGGCTGTTTTGTGACCTAACCAGTGGTCTATCTTGGAAATTATCCCATGTACACTTGAAAAAAGTGTATATTCTGATGCTAGGAAATGAAATGCTCAAAAAATATCAATTAAATCAATCTGGTCTAGTCATTTAAGGCCACTGTATCTGTGTTGATTTTCTGACTGGAAGACCTGTCCATTGGTGTCAGTGGGTTGTTAAATTCCTCTACTATGATTGTGTTACTCCTGATGTCTGCCATTATGTCAGTCAATACTTGCTTTATATATTTAGGTGCTCCTTGTTGGGTGCATAAATTTCTACAAGAATGATATCCTCTTGTTGAACTGATCCCTTTATAATTATGTAATGTCCTTCTTTGTCTCTTGTTATAGTATTTGTTTTAAAATTTATTTTGTATGATATAAGAATTGCTACCCCAGCTTTTTTTCTTTAATTCCATTTGCATGAAATATCCTTTTCCATCTCTTTACTTTCAGTCTATGTGTGTCTTTCCTTCTAAGGTGAGTCTCTTGTACACAATATATGACTTAGTCTTGCTTTCTTATTAATTCAGCCATCATATGTCTTTTGATTGGAGCATTCAGTCCATTTATATTTAAAGTGATTGTTAATAGGTATATAGTCATTGACATGTTGTCATTTATGTTTTTTTCCTTGTTTTTTCCTTTCTTCTGCTTAAAGGAGTCCCTTTAGCATGTCTTGTAATGCTGGCCTGGTGGTTGTGAATTCCTTTAGCTTTTTCTTATCTGGAAAGTTCTTTATCTTCCATTTTATTTTAAATGATAGCCTTGCTGGGTAGAGTAATCTTTGTTTAGGCCCTTGGTTTTCATTACTTTGAGTATTTCCTGTCATTGTCTTCTGACCTGCAAGATTTCTATTGAGAAATCTGCTTGTAGTCTTATGGGAGCTCCCTTGTAGGTAAGTTGTTGTCTTTCTCTTGCTACTTTTAGGATTTTCTCTTTATCCTTAACCTTTGCCATTTTAATTATGATGTGTCTTGGTGTGCGCCTGTTTGGGTTTATCTTGATGGGGGTTCTCTGTGCTTGTTGGATTTGTGTGTCTATTTCTTTTGCCAGGTTTGAAAAGTTTTCAGTCATTATTTTTTAAAGCAGGTTCTCAATCCTTTGCTTCCTCTCTTCTCCTTCTGGTACAACTATGATTTGAATGTTGTTACTCTTGATGTTGTCCCAGAGGTCTCTCAGGTTATCCCCATTTTCTTAAATTCTTTTTTCTCTTTGCTCTTCCATTTGGGTATTTTCTGATACCTTGCCTTCCATATTACTAATTTGATTTTTTGCTTCATCTAACACTTTGTTGATTCCTTCTAGTGTAGTCTCCATTTCAGTTATTATATTCTTCATTTCTGATTGGTTATTTTTTTATGATTTTGATGTCTTTCTTTATGGTTGCTATCTCTTTGTTAATGTTTTCAGTAAATTCCTTAAGCATTCTTATAACCTGTTTTCTAAACTCTTGTTCTGGTAGGTTGATTGCCTTCATTTCCTTTAACTCCATTTCTGGGGCTTTCTTTTTTTTCCTTTATTCATAACATGTTTTTCATTTTCTCATTCTGGCTTCTTCTCTGTGTTTGCTTCTGTGCAGTAGGTATATTTCTTATGTCTCTTACTCTTTGCTTGGTGGCCTTGTGTAGCCCAATTGTGCAATATCTTTAATCCCTGTGTTTGTAATCTAAGATTGTCCCTTGAGTGTGTTGTGTGTTATTTCAATGTACTTGAGTGGTATGCCCCCCACAACACACCATTAACTGTCCAAGGGGAGTGGCGGAGTAACAATGAAAGCTTCCCAGTCTGCTGCTGACAGCCACTCTTGCTGAAGTTCATAAAAATGTCTTCCCTCATTAGTAAGGTGGGGTTGATAACTCGTCCACCTAGAGTGCCTCCATATTGATAGGACAAGTCTCTAGGGAGCCTGTGTTCACTTTTGGGGAAAAAAGATAAAAACTAGACACAAACACACAAACAAATATACAAAAATAAATTTCAAAAATTCCCTGACAGCTCTAGGGTCTGCCACTCGCAGCACACTCTTAACTGGCCTAGGGCTGGGGGATGGTGGCAGAGCAGCACTAGAAGTTTTCCAGGCAACCTTAGACAGCCACTCCTGCAAAAGACCTAAATAAAGTCTTCTCCCATTAGTAGGGTTGGGTTGATCACTCAGCCTCCCAAAGCTCCTCTATGTGGGCAGGGCAACACTTTAAGTGTGCTTATGTGAATGCTGAAAGAAAAGAAGGAAAATAAGTATTATTAATAATAATAAAAAGAAAATAATAAAAATAAAGTAAGTTAAAACATAAAATAGAACTTAAAATACTTTCAAAAAATAAGAAAATTTAAAATATAAAATTAAATACATGAAATATAAATGAAATAAATCATGTGATCCATCACTTGCATCACACTTTTAGTTACCCTGTAGGGGCAGCAGAGTGGCACCACAAGCTCTCTGGTAAGTCATGGACAGCTGGTCCTGCAAAAGTCTGCAAGAATGTGTTTCCCCACTAGTTGGATGGGACCAATAGCTCAGCCAACCAGAGGGGAAAATCTCCAGTGTGTCTGAGCACACTTTGAGAGAAAAAGAACAACAACAACAACAACAAAACAGAAGAAAAAATATGGAGTAAATGGTAATATTAATACAAATTAAATTAAAAATAATAATATAGATATATAAAAATGCAAATTGAGAAAGAGCATTAATGAAAAATTTCAAAAAAGAAAGAAAAAATAATTTTTAGAGAGACCAGTGGATTATCACTTATATCTCACTTTTAGCTGTGCAGGGGGAGATGCAAAGGGAGCAGCAGAGTAGCACTGACTTCTCCTTGGTGAGCACAGAACATCCTTTACTACTTCAGATTGAAAAAATAAGAACTAGGAAAAAAAAAAAGCTCGGACAATGCTGATCACTCTGCCACCCTGGATGCCCTACTAGGTGAGCAGAGCACAGCTCTCGGTGATTTGGGTGAAATTCTAGGGTGTCTGTGTGTTTTTGGTTTGTTGTTGTTGTTGTTGTTGTTGTTGTTGTTGTTGTTTTGTTTTGTTTTGTTTTGCAGGGGGAACCTTCTTTTTTCAAGAGTTCCATGACTTTTTTTCTACACCTGGTCACTTGACTTTGCTGCATTTTGGGAGGACAGGAGGGGTTTGGTCTACTTTGGAGGAGTTGCCAAAAAGGGCAGGGCTGCTTGCTTCTTTTTTAAAAACTTGTGAGACCTGTTTTTGTAGCTGGAAGTGTAGGACTGGGTGCTTAGCAGCCTAGAGCACCCTGGGTGATGTATTGTAAGCTGTGATGAGTGTGATTTTCAGGTGTATAGTAAGCATGAGCAGATTTTGTTGGGCCAGTGAGGTCTCAGAGGAAAATGGCGTCTTCTTGTATGCCACACATGTGGAGCACTCTGTTCTCAAATGATGGGACCCTCCTGCCCCACCCCAAAACCTCAAAGTTTAACCCTTCCCCATATGACTCTGGTGCCCCCAGTGATGCCTACTCTCTGCTGAACAGGTGAGCATGGTAAGTGTCCAATCCTGTGCTCACACCCCACAGGAAAATACCTGGACTTCCAGCCAGCCTCTGTCCCACTAACACAGATAGGCAGAAATCCCAATGATTTTAATTGTCAGATATAATAAGTTTTTCTCTCTCCTGCACAGGGCTCCTAGACTGGGGGTAGGGACAATCCTCACTCCTCTGTGGGAGCCCCTTCACATGAGGTTTCCCTCCCTGAGCTCCCTCACTATCATAGCTTTGAGGTCACCCTGTTTTTCTATCAGCCTCAATTGGACTTCCTTCTCTATATCCCTGGTTGTCAGAGTTCTGCTCAGTCAGTCATCTAATGTTTTTCAAGGTTGACAGTTCCACTATCTATCTGCAACCTTGATGTGATCCAAAAGGTTATAAACACAGTGTCCACCTAATCTGCCTTCTTTCTCCCTCCTCCCAGACATACCATTTTAAATGGAACAGATAACTAAAGTACCGTCCCATTTTAAATAGTACATATGGTTACCATACTGACACCTTGAATTTAGCCCAGTGAGACTAGGTTGACCATATGTATGATATGAAATGAGACAGGACCATTATTATCTATCCCATTTAAAATGGTGTGTCTGGTAAGCCTAATCTCAATAGTTACATGGTATAAAACAGAGAGTACTTTGAAGGTGACTGATGTTTAAACATTATAAGAATAAATACACAATTTTTGTTAATAAATTCTGTTTTCTGGAAGGTCTCCCTTTTACATTCTGGATATTAAGCCCTTACCATATATGATTTGCAAATATTTTCCCATTCCCTAGTGTGATTTTTCACTCTCTTGATAATGCACTTTGATATACACACAAAATATTAATTGTGTTCAAGCCCATTTTACCTATATTTTTTTTCTTTCACTGCCTGTGGTTTTGTTTTCATATCTAAGAAATCATTGGCAAATCCAATGTCATGAAGACTGTCCTTAAGTTTACTTCAAAAAATTTTTAGGATGTATCTCTTATATTTGGGTCTTTAATATATGTGTAAAGTAAGGGTCCAAATATATGCTTTTCCAAGTTGATATCATTTTCCCAGCATAATTTTTTTATTTGGTGGTTCCTTAGCTGGGAGTCGAACCCAAGCTGAAGCATTGACAGCAACAAACCCTAAGTCACTATGCCACCAGGGAACCCCCAGCATCATTTTTGAAAAAAATGTCCTTTCCCCACTGAATGGTCTTGGTACCACTGTAAAAAGTTCATTGATCCATATATGCAAAGGTTTATTTTTAGGGTCTCTATTCTATTCCATTGTTGTGTACATCTGTCCTTACACCAGTATAACAGTATTTTGATTACTGAAGATTGGTGGTATTAACTTTTGAAATCAGAAAATGTGAGTTTCCCAATTTTTTTCTTTTATTTCAGGATTGTTTTGGTTAGTCAGGATCTTAAGTAATTCATTTTTTCAGGGAATAATTATAAATGGCATTACATTTTTTATTTCCATGCCCCTTTGTTCATCACTAGTATATGCAAACAAAATTTATTTTTTATATGTTCATCTTGTATTTTCTAAGATAGAAAAATAGAAGTTATTCAATCTCTTATTTCTCCTTGACTCCTGAAGTATATTTTTATCAGATACCAAATTCTGTTTATAGTAATTGTTTTTTAGGACTTGAAAATGTTGTGCCACATCCTTCTGGCTTCCATTGTTTCTGATGAGAAATTAGCTATCATTTAAATAGTTTTTCTCCTACAAGAAAGGTGTCATTTATTTATCACTACTTAAAGTTTTTTTCCTTTAGTTTTCATAATTTTTACTATGATGTGTCTTGGTGTACATTTCTTTTCGTTATCCTGTTTGATGTTCACTTAGTTTCTTGAGTCTATAGCTTTATGTTTTTGCTCTGTTTGGAATATTTTCAGTTATTTCTTTGAGTACTTTTTCAACCATTCCATCTTTCTCCTCTGTTCTGGTTTTTCAATTATACAAATTTAGATATTTTGTTATTGTCCCACAGGTCCACGAGGGCTTGTTTATTTTTTCTATCTCAAGTTCACTGATTCTTTCCTTTCTTCCTTCCATTCTAACATTGAGCTCATTCATTCACTTTTTTCTATTTCTGTTATTGTATTTTTCAACAGTGTAATTTCCATTTGGCTCTTTTTTTATGTTTTCCATTTATTTTCTGAGACTTGCTTTGGTTTGTTATTGTTTGTTGAAACATTTTAATGATAGCTAAATAAAATCTTAAATAATTCTAACATTACTATTAACTTTGTGTTATAGCTTTTCTAATACAAGTTTATATTTTCCTTGTTCTTGGTATGATAAGTAATTTTCAACTGAAACTTACACATTTTGGCAATTTTGTTATGGGACTTTGAAACTTACTTGAATCTTCCATTTAGCAAGCATGCTATGACACTGTTCTAAGCAGAGGAACTGTGAGTGCTCCCTCATTACTGTCAGGTGGCAGTAGAGGTTGAGGTTTCCCATTTGGCTTCCATTGACAATTAAGTTGGGGAGGTCTACCACAGCACTGTTGGGTGGGAGTAGGAACTCAGACACCCCATTAGTGCTATGCTGATAGCACACTATCTGGGGTGTGAAAAAGTACTTCATTACTTCTCTCCATGTGACCTTCATTGAAACCACAGAGTAGCCTCATTAATGCTGGCTGGTGATCAAAGTCCTGACTGTATTAAGCAACCTCTGATATCATTCAAATGGAGAGGAAGAGGTAATTATCATTGCAAGTAGAGTAATAATTATTATTGTTAAGCATAATTATCAGGGAGCTGGGCTTTGGAGCAGTGTGTTGAGGACGGAGTTTGGGAGCCGGCCTCTGGAACTTTTTGAGAGGGAGGAGGGCTGAGCAAGGACTTTGATCTGCAGATATGACACCTCAGCCCCAGGCCCCCTGGAGACCCACAGGGCAGGTGCATGGCTCCTACACAGGGCTGCAGTTCCTGTTCCCAGCCCACAGTGGAGGTGACCTGGCTGTCTCAGGTCAGGCCCACAGCATTGGACTTATGGTGCACGCACTTGCTCATGTGCCCCTGGGTTTTAAAAGCAGTGTGAGCCCGCAGACGGCTAGATGCTGAAACAGGGCTGGGAAGAAAGGTGGATATGATAGCATTCACTCAAGCCAGCAGGGAAAGCCTCGGCCTGCATCAACCAGCTTTCTTTGCAGAGGGCAGAAGGTGGAGTTGCCCTGAGAGTACCTTTTGTTAGCCTCTCCATGGAAAGATGCGCATAGCCTCCAAATGCAGCAGGAGATCAGAAATAAGAAATAAACAACCCCCCCACTCTCCCAAAACTTGACTCCCAGTGCTGTCTAGTGACTGCCCTGCAGCAAGACACCACAAAAGTAATATTCTGGGTACTGAACATAAAGCCCTCATGTCAAAGAGGAAGAACCCAGCAGACAGGATGAATTTTGTAAAAACTAAAACTCCTCAGAAAGAACATGAAATTTATCCAGAGGACAGCTTCTTAAACCTAAAAGTTTCTGAAAAAAAGTGACAGAGAATTTAAAGTAGCCATTCTAAAGGCTCTGAGAGAAATGAAATCATACTGGCAGAGCACCATGGCTGAGATGAACAACATAAAAAAGGAGATAAATGACATAAAAAAAAGTAACTCTGTGAATAAAAAGAACAATTTAACAAAGAAATTAAAAACAAAAAGAAGATCGAGATGGAAATGTGAGAAATAAATAATACGATAAAAGAAGTGAGAAATTAAAAACTGCCATAGGGAACAGGGCCACGAGATGGAGGACTGAATTAGTGATATCAAAGATCAGAACATAAAAACAGCTCAGAAAGAGGAAAAAAGGGAGTATACAATCAAAAGGATTGAAAGAACTCTGCAAGAACTATCTGACTCCATGAGACAAATCAACATCAAGATAATAGGAATAGAAGAAGAGGCAGAGCAATCTACAGAGAGCATATTCACACAAATAGTAGATGAGAATTTTCCAAACCTGTGGAAAGATCTGGAAACGTAAGATCAAGAAGAAAACAGGTACCCTAGATACCTGGACCCTAACAGGTCTTCTCCAAGACACATGGTACTAAAGATGTCCAAAACTAAAGACAAAAAGACAGTTCTCAAGGCAACCAGGGAAGAAAGAACTATAACCTTTAGAGGAAAACCGATGGGGCTGGCACCACATTTCTCAGCAGAAACTCTGCAGGCCAGGAGGGAGTGGAATCCAATATTCAAAAACTTAAAAGAGAGAAAATTATCCAGCAAAATTATCTTTCAGATATGAAGGTGGAATAAAGATCTTCCCAGACACACAGAAGCTGAGGAAATTTGCCAGGACAATGCCAACACTCCAAGAAATACTGAAGGAGGCTCTTCAACCTGAAAGAAAACATCAGGAGATATGGAATAAAGTTGGGGCAACAAGAAAGAAACAAAAATGAAACAGAAACAAAGAAATAAGTAATGGCCACAGGAAATCCTCACATAGTGATCATCACTCTAAATATTAATGGACTGAACTCACCAATAAAAAAACACAGAGTAGCAGACTGGAATATAAAATGGAACCCGTCCATATGCTGTCTCCAAGAAACACACCTCAACTGTAAGTACAAACACAGACTCAGAGTGAAAGGATGGGAAAAAATACTCCAAACAAATGGTAACCAGAGAAAAGCAGGAGTGGCCTTGATATCTAATAAAATAAACTTCAGGTTAAAAAAGATAGTAAAAGACAAAGATGGACATTACATAATGATAAAAGGCATAATACAACAACAGATTTGACATTAACTAATATATATGTTCCCAACCAGGATGCACCAAATTATACAAAGAAACTACTAACAGATTTGAAAGGAGAAACTGATGAATACACAATCATTGTGGGAGACTTAAACACAACGCTAACAGCCATGGACAGATCATCCAAACAGAAAATATATAAGGAAATATTTCCTCTACATGACACATTACAGCAATTGGACATAATTGACATTTACAGGACACTTCATCCAGCAAAAACAGACTATACCTTCTTGTCTAGTGCACATGGAACATTCTCAAGGATAGACCACATGCTGGGACACAAAAGTAGCCTCAGCAAATTCAAGAAGATCAAAATCATACCAAGAGTATTCTCAGACCACAAAATTTTGAAATTGGAGATCAACTGTAAAAGGAAAGCCAGAATAATCACATATACATGGAGATTAAACAACAGCTTATTTAAAAAGGAAAGGAGAAAAGAATAAAAGATGAAATTAAAAAACATATAGAAACTAATGACAATAAAAATACAAAGTATCAGAGTTATTGGGACACATTGAAAGTGGTAATAAGAGGAAAATGTATATCACTACAAGCCTATCTTAAGAAACAAGAAAAATCATAAGCAAACATCTTAGCATCCCATCTTAAAGAACTAGAAAAAGAAGAGCAGACAAAACCCAAGGTCAGCAGAAGGAAGGAAATAATAAATATTAAAGCAGAGTTAAAGCAATTAGAGATCAGAAGGAAAAAAAAATATTATTATGAAGAGCTGTTTCTTTAAGAAAGTCAACAAAATTCACAAAACCCTGGCTAGACTAATCAAAGGATAAAAGGAAAGGACACAAATATCCATAATTAGAAATTAAAGGGGAGAAATTACCACTGATACCACAGAAATACAAAGGATTTTAAGAAAATACTATGAAGGATATTATGCCACTATATTTAACAACCAAGAAGACATGGACAAATTTTTAGAAACTTATAGCCTACCTAGACTGAACTGAGAAGAACTGGATAATCGAAATAGACCAATCAATAACAAAGAGATTGAAATAACTATGCATAATCTCCCTAAAGGCAAAAGCCCTGGACCAGATGGTTTCACCAACGAGTTTTACCAAGCATTCAAAGAAGAATTAACACCTATCTTCCTCAGACTCGTCCAAAATATTGAATAGGGAGCAATACTTCTTAACTCATACTATGAGGCCAACATTACCCTAATACCAAAGCCTGGCAAAGACAACACAAAAAAAGAAAACTATAGACCAATATCTCTGATGAACATAGATGCAAAACCCTTAAACAAAATATTCGCAAATAGAATACAACAATGCATCAAAATGATCATATATCATGATCAAGTTGTATTCAACCCAGGAGCACAAGGATGGTTCAAAATACGAAAATCAATCAATGTGACACATCACATCAACAAAACCAAAGACAAAGACCATATGGTCATATCAATTGATGCAGAAAATGCTTTCGACAAGATACAACATCCATTTATGATCAAAACACTAAATAAAATAGGTATAGAAGGGAAGTATCTCAACATAATAAAGGCCATATATGACAAACCCTCGGCTGACATCATACTGAATGGGGAAAAGTTGAAACCTATTCCCCTAAAATCAGGAACAAGACAGGGATGCCCCTGGTCACCACTGCTATTTAATATACTATTGGAAGTTATATCCATAGCAATCAGGCAAGAGAAAGGAAAAAGAGGTATCCAAATTGGGAAAGAAGAGGTCAAGTTGTCACTATTTGCAGGTGACATGATCCTTTATGTAAAAAATTCCAAAGATTCCACCAAGAAACTTTTAGAAACAATAAACAAATATAGTAAAGTCGCAGGATACAAAATCAATGTACAAAAATCAACAACATTCCTATATACAAACAATGAATCGTCAGAAAAAGAAATGAGGGAGTCAATTCCCTTTGCTATCACAACAAAAAGAATTAAATAGCTGGGAATTAACTTAACAAAGAACGTGACAGGCTTATACACAGAAAACTATAAACACTTTTGAAAGAAATTGGAACAGACTTTAAGAGGTGGAAAAATATCCCATGTTCATGAATAGGAAGATTTAACATTGTTAAAATGGCCATTCTACCCAAAGCAATCTACAAATTTAATGCAATACCCATCAAAATCCCACAATCATACTTTCGTGAAATAGATAAAAGAATTATTAGATTTATATGGAACCATAAAAGACCTCTAATTGCCACAGCAATGCTACATAAGAAGAATAATGCTTGTAGTATTACATTCCCTGACTTCAATTTATATTACAAAGCATTAACAGTCAAAACAGCTTGATACTGGCAGAAAAACCAAAATACATACCAAGGGAACATAAATGAAAACCCAGAAATAAACCCACAAATTTATGGACAAATAACTTTCTATAAAGGAGGTAAAAACATACAATAGGGAAAAGACAGCCTCTTTAGTAAGTGGTGCTGGGAAAATGGAAAAACATATGCAAAAGAATGAACCTGAGTTGTGAACTCTCCATATACAAAAATTAACTCAAAATGGATTAAAGACATTCATATCAGACCTGCAACAATAAACTGTATAGAAGAAGACATTGGTACTAAACTTATAGAGCTAGTACTCAAAGAAGACTTCATGAACCTGACTCAAAGGCAAGGGAAGTAAAAGCAAAAATAAATGAATGGGATTATATCAAACTAAAAAGCTTCTGCACAGCAAAAGAGACAGCCAACTGAATGGGAGAAAATATTTGCAAATAATGCATCAGATAATGGTCTAGTATCTAAAATATATAAAGAACTAACAAGACTTAACAACAAAAATACAAGCAACCCAATTAAAAATTGGTCAGAAGAACTAAACCGACACTTCTCCCACGAAGAAATACAAGTGGCCAGCAGACATATGAAAAAATGCTCTTCCTCATTAGCTATCAGGGAAATGCAAAGGAAAACCACAATGAGATATTACCCCACACCTGTTAGAATGGCTAATTATCAACAAGACAAGGAATAACAAGTGCTGGAGATGATGTGGAGAAAAAGGTACTCTGGTACACTGCTGGTGGGAATGAAAATTGGTACAACCACTGTGGAAGACAGTGCAGAGTTTTCTCAGAAAATTGGGAATGGAATTTCACTTTGACCCAGCAATCCCCCTTCGGGAGATCTACCCAAAATTCTTGAAAACCTTTGTCTGCAAAGACTTATGTACCCCGATGTTCATTGCAGCACTGTTCACAGTGGCCCAAACATGGACAACCAAAGTGTCCTGTGACAGATGACTGGATAAAGAAGCTGTGGTACATAAGTTGAACTGTATGACTTCACTCATATGCGGAACATAAAACTGAAAGGAACAAAAAGAAAAGAAATGAACAAACAAACAAATCACCCATGGACACAATCAATAGTTTAATGTTTATTTGGGGATCAGTGGGTTAGGGAGGGGAGAAAGGAGAGGGTGTGGAAGATAAGGGAGGAGAAACTTAATATAAGGTGATAGAAAGAGAAGTCACATTAGGTGGTGAACTTATTATACAACAAGTTGACAATGCACTATAGAATTGTATGCCTGAAACCTATGTAATCCTTGTTATCAGATATCACCCCAATAAGTCTAATAATAAAAATGAACTTAAAAAAAGAAAAAAAGAAGCTGTGGTACATATGCACAATGGAATATTACTCAGCTATAATAAAAGATGAAATATTGCCATTTGCAACAAAATGGATGGATCTGGAGATCATCATGCTTAGTGAAATTTGCCAGACAGAACAAACAAAAAACTGTATGACATCAATTATATGCGGAATATAAAACTTTCAGCAACAAAGAAAAAAGAAATGAGCAAACAAACAAATAACCCATGAACACAATAAATAGTTTAATATTTATATGGGGATGAGTGGGGAGGGGATGCAATAAAGGGGATGGGTGGGAGAGGAGGGAGGGGAAGCAAAATATATGGTGATGGAAAGAGAAATCACATTAGGTGGTGAACTTATTATACAACAATTTGATAGTGCACTGTAGAATTGTATGCCTGAAAGCTATGTAATTCTTGCTAACAGATGTCACACCAGAAAGTCTAACAATAAAAATGAATTTTAAAAATATTTTCCTCTTCCCCCCAGAATATAAAATGACTATTGACATTGTATTTCCTTAAATCAAATATTTTTTAGCACCTCGAATAAAAAGAGTAATTATTACTGATGCTGCCAGGAGGAGAGTATCTAGTGGGAATAAAATCCCAGCACCCCAACTGACATTCTCTTAAACCACTCTGAAGGGGTATATGTACAGATGTTTGGTTGTTTTGTTACAACTTGGTGAGAGTACAAATCTAAATTCTCAACTTAGCCTCTGCTGGTTATGTGGGGCTATAGTTTTTTTCTGTAGTGTTTGACTAAAACTTATTATTGTCTAAGTTTTCTGTATTGCAAGGCTCTCCCTTTCCAAGTGTTTGACTAGAAATAGCAACCTTTTTTTATAATTATTTTTCTGTCTCCTCGATGTTTCTGGATTGTCAGCTTCTCCAGCTCCAGGTGTGGCACATATAAAGCAAAAACAAACAAACAAACAAAAACATGGATCTTACTATCATGTTGTTCCTTCAGTCCTGTGGACTCTAATTAGCCTTCTTTCTTCTTTCCTTTGTTCATAGTAGTATAATGTTTGTTTTATAATGTCCACAGGTTTTAATTTTACTTAGTAGGTCTACCATGCATTCCCCTTGATCTGGTTTTAACTTCTCAGAGAAATGCAGGAGAATTTTTGGCACAATAATTATCAAGAAGCACTTGTAAAGGAGCATGACTGCACTGAGAATTCCTCATTTAGAATATTCAAGGCTGAAAAGAATAATGGTGGCAACAAAAATACCTATCATTGCTGACACCACTGAAAATGGTAAAGTAAGGATTTCCAAAACTTTGTCGCTTCACTAAAGCAATGAATAAGCAGGGAAAAACAGTAACAGTCAACTTTTTCAAATGTTCAACATCTACTAAAAACTTATAACAGCAAGGGATTCTTGCATACCAGCACACACATCATGGTAGCACAAGAATGACAGAAGAGATAGAAAGAGACAGAAAGAATATTAAAAGACATAATGGTAAGAAATATTCTAAATTTAATGAAAGATATAAATCTACACATCCAAAAATCTCAAGAAACTCTAAGTAGGATGAATTCAAACACACTCACATTAAAATATATTATAATCAAACATCTAAAGACAGATAATCTTGAAAGCAACAAGATAGAAGCTACTCACCACATACGAGTGTTCTTCAATAAGATTCATAGCTGATTTCCTATTGGAAACCCCAGAAGCCAGAAAGCAGTGGGATCACATAATTAAAGAGCTAAAAAACAAATTATAAAAACAAATAAACATAGCTGTCAAGCAATAATTGCATATCTGGTAGAATTACCCTTAAAAATATCAAGAACTAAGGAAGTTATTCATTAGTACACTTGCTCTACAAGAAAACAAACACACATAGACACACTCACACACACAAACACACACACACACACACACACACACACACACACACATAAAACATAAAAAGTGATCTTTAGGCAAAAATGAAAAGACACAGGGGTATTGGCAAGATGCCAACCAGAGAGAGGATCCCTAAAGCCTCTCTTGGAAAATACAATTAAATGGCCAGCCAGGATACAACATGGGAAACCGTGAGTGACACAGTGATAGCTGAGAGATCCATGCATTGTTAGAAAACATCTGAAGTTTAGAGAAAAGGGGGTGCGCGGGAGAGATGGGAGAGAGCCAAGAACAATCATGACCCAACCTGACATCGGCTAACTGAAACAAGAAGGAAGGAATCAGGGAACACTGGCTGAAGACCAGCACAGCGCCAGGCAAGGGGGAGGCCCAGTGGTGACAGGAGTGGAGGACAGAGTGGCAGGAATCCTGCAAGACCATGGGCAAGCTGGACCTTGTAATAAGGTGTTAGAGACACAGTCTGGGAGCTGAGACCTGGGTGGATCAAAACTGAGCAAGGCATCTGAACTGCCCTTGGCAGAAATAAGGCCCCCAGATTTAGCATGGCAGCTCTTGGAGCTTGAAAACTCTGCTGAGAGTACTTGCCGTGGACAGGCTGAACAGCTGAAAACAAGGTCAGAGGTAAAACAAAGACTCAGGAGAAGAGAGAAAGGCTGAGCTAGCAGCATTCACCCCCACCAATGTGAACAGCCTCAGCTTGCATTCCAAAGTCCTCATCCCTCTCCTCCAGATTCCCCAATGAACCACAGGAAGAGGAGTGACCATGAACTGCCCCAACCCAAAATGCGGGTGGAAGCCAGAGATACAGCTATAACACCTCTCTCTACCAAAGCTTACCCCCCCCCCAGCACCACCTAGTGCCTGCTCAATAGCAAGACACCACAGAAATATCAACTGGGAAGAGAAAGAGATCTCCTTGGTATTATCACAGGTAAAGCCCTCCCACTGAAGAAAAGAACACAACAAAATATATGAGGATTTGAATACCTTAGGATTCAAAGCCACTCAGAAAGAAGATGAAAAATCTCCAGAAAAGGACCTTATAGACCTACAAATTTATGAAATAAGTGACATAGAATACAAGGCTGCAGTTCTAAAGGCTCTCAGAGAAATTAAAATATATTGGCAGAACACCATAGCCGAGATAGATGATCTCAGAAAGAAAATTCGTGAACAAAAGGAACATTTTAACAAAGAAATTGAAATTATAACAAAAAAGAGATGGAAATTTGAGAGACAAATAATGCAATAAAAGAAGTGAAAAATGAAATAACTACCATAGAAAACAGGGCCAATGACATGGAGAAAAGAATTAGTGATATTGAAGATAAGAACAAGGAAACAACAGAGAAAGAAAAAAATAGTTTAATGGTTATTTGGGGGCAAGAGGGGAGGGGTGATAGAAGATAGACAGGGCTGGACAGGATGGAACGGGAGCCAAATATATGGTGATGGAAAGAGAATTCACACTAGGTGGTGGACATATAATGCAACAAGTAGACAATGCACTGTAGAAGTGTACACTTGGAACCTATGTAATCTTTGATAATCAATGTCACCCCAATAAGTCTAACAATAAAAGTATTTTTAAAAAATATTAACTCAACTACCCCCCAATTGAAAAAAAAACACATCCATACACTGTCTCCAAGAAATGCACCTCAGCCATAAGGACAAACACAGACTCAGAGTGAAAGGATGGAAAAACAATACTTTAAGCAAATGGTATTCATAGTAAAGCAGGAGTTGTCATACTAATACCTGATGAAACCAACTTCAGATTAGAAAAGATAACAAGAGAAAAAGATGGACATTTCATAGTGATAAAAGGGACAATACAACAATAAGAAGACTTGACCCTAATTAATACATATGCCTCCAATCCAGAAGCACCAAAATATACAAAGCAACCACTAACTGATCTAAAAAAAGAAACTGTCCAAACACAATTATTATAGGAAACCTAAACACCCCCTTAAGGGCCATAGACAGACCATCCAATCAGAAAATAAATAAGGCAATATCATCTTTAAATGATACATTACAGCAATTGGACATAATTGACATTTACAGGAAACTTCATTTGACAAAAAGTATACTCTTTCTTTTATAGTCTACATGGAACATTCTCAAGGATAGATCATACACTGGTACAAAAACCTAACCTCAGCAAATTCAAGAAGCTCCAAGTTGTACCAAGGTATTCTCAGACCACAAAACTTTGTAATTAGAGATCAACTGCAAAAAGAAAGCAGAAAACATCACATATACATGGAGATTAAACATCTTATTAAAAATGACTGGATCAAAGGACAAATAAAAAAATTAAAATACATAGAAACTAATAGCAATGCAAAAACAATGTACCAAAATTATTGAGATGTAGCAAAATCAGTAGTAACAGGAAAATTTATGTCATTACAGGCCTATCTTAATAAACAAGAAAAATTACAAGTAAACACCCTAACATTCCATCTTAAAGAACTACAAAAACAACAGCAGACAAAACCCAAAGTCAGCAGAAGCAAAGAAATAATAAAAATTAGAGCAGAGCTAAATGAAATCAAGAACAGTAAAATAATAGGAAAAATTATTGAAACAAAGAGCTGATTCTTTAAAAAAAAATCAATAAAATTGACAAAACCCTGACTAGACCAACCAAAGGAAAAGACACAAAATATCCAGGATTATAAATGAAAGGAAATAAAATACCAGTGATATCACAGAAATACAAAGGATCTTAAGAAAATATTATAAAGGGTTTTATGCCACTAAATTTAACAACCTAGATGAAGTGAACAAGTTCCTAGAAACATATCTATATTGAACCAAGAAAAATTGAATAATATAAACAGACAAATCAATAGTAAAAAAAATTGAAAAAAACATCCAAAATCTCCACAAAGGCAAAAGCCTGGGACCAGATTGTCTCACCAACAAATTTTACCAAGCATTCAAATAAGAATTAATGACTATCCTCTTCAGACTCTTCAAAAAAATTAAAGATGAGGCTATACTTTGTAATACATTCTATGAGGCCAACATTACCCTAATATCAAAGCCTCATAAAGACAAAAGAAAAACAGAAAACTATAGACCAATATCTCTGATGAACACAGATGCAAAAATTCTAAACAAAATATTAGCAAACAGAATACAACAATGCATCAAAAAGCATACAAGAAGATCAAGTGGTATTCATCCCAGGAGCACAAGGATGGTTCAACATACGAAAATCAATCAATGTGATACACCACATAAATAAAATCAAAGATAAAGACCATATCATCATTTCAACTGATGCAGAAAATCTTTCGACAAGGTACAACATCCATTTGTGATAAAAACACTGAATAAAACGGGTATAGGAAGGAAGTACATCAACATAATAAGGCGACATTTGACAGACCCTCAGCTAATGTCATGTTGAATGGGGAAAAGCTGAAGCCCATTCCTCTATAATCAGGAACAGGACTGGGATGCCCCCTGTCACCACCATTATTCAATATTGTACTGGAAGTTCTAACCAGAGAAATTAGGCAGAAAAAGAAAAAAAGTTATCCAAACTGGATAGAAGAATTCAAACTGTCACTATTTGCAGATGGCATAATCCTTTATATAGAAACTTCCAAAAATTCCACCAGAAAACTATTAGAAAAAAATACACATAGAGAGTGAAGTCACAAGATACAAAATCAACACACATAAATCAACAGCATTCCTATATAAAAACAATGAATCTTCAAAAAAAAAATGAAAAAATCAATACCTTTTGCCATCACAAGAAAAGTATGAAATGCCTGGTAATTAACTTAACAAAGAATGTGACTGACTTACACATGGAAAACTATAAGATACTTTTTTAAAAAATTGAAGCAGACAAAAAGAAATGGAAAGGTATTTCATGTTCATGGATAGGAAGACTTAACAGTTTTAAAATGGCCATATTACCCAAAGCAATTTACAGATTTAATGCAATTCCCATAAAAATCACACATACATACTTTCCTGAAATAAATTTAAAATTATCTGATTTGTATGGAACCACAAAAGACCTCAAATCACCAAAACAATACCACATAAAAAGAATAAGGCTGGTGGTATCACCCCCTGATTTAAATTTATATTACAAAGCATCAATCATCAAAACAGCTTGCTATGGGCAGAAAAATGGACACACAGCCCAATGGAAAAGAATGGAAAACACAGAAATAAATCCACAAATATATAAACAAATAAGTTTTGATAAAGGAGCAAAAAATATGCAATGGAGAAAAGAAAGCCTCTTCAGTAGATGGTCCTGTGAAAACTGAAAAAACATATGCAAAAAATGTATTTGAATGTGAACTGTCACCATACTAAAATTAATTCAAAATGCATTAAAGACCTCCACATAAGACCTGAAACAATAAACTGCATAGAAGAAAACTTTGATAGTAAACTTATAGACCTAGGGCTCAGGGAGGACTTCATGAACGTGACTTCAACGGCAAAAGAAGTAAGAGCAAAAATAAGTGAATGGAAGTATATTAAACTAAAAAGCTTTTGCACAGCAAAAGAAACCATCAAAGAGACAGCATACTGAATACGAGAAAATATTTGCAAACAACACTTCTCATAAGGGTCTAATATCCAAAATATATAAAAAATTACTACCACTCAACAACAAAAAATCAACACAATTAAAAAGTGAGCAAAGGAGCTGAACAAATACTTTCTTCACCAAGAAATACTAATGGCCAACAGATATATCAAAAATGTTCAATCTAAATAGCTATTAGGGAAGTGCTAATCAAAACCACAATGAGATAGCACCTCATACCTGTTGGAATGGCTATTATCAATAAGACAAGAAATAACAAGTGCTGGAGAGGCTGTGGAGAGAAAGGAACACTTGCACACTGCCATTAGGCATGTAAATTGGTACAACTGCTATGGAGGACAGTGTGGAGGTTCCTCAGAAAATTGGGAAAGGAGTTGCCATATGACATGGCAATCTCCCTTCTGGGCATCTATCCAAAAAGCTTAAAGCCTTATTCTGCAAAGACTTATGTATTCCAATGTTCATCGCGGCACTCTTCATGGTGGCCAAGACATGGAAGCAAACAAAGTGCCCTTCAATAGATGACTCGATAAAGA
This sequence comes from Lyroderma lyra, assembly GCA_004026885.1. Taxonomy (NCBI): domain Eukaryota; kingdom Metazoa; phylum Chordata; class Mammalia; order Chiroptera; family Megadermatidae; genus Lyroderma; species Lyroderma lyra. Next base: position 2,026 of record PVJL010003594.1, on the reverse strand, counting down.
AGTTGTGGTACATATGCACAATGGAATATTACTCAACTAGAAGAAAAGATGAAATACTGTCATTTGCAACAAAATGAATGGACCTCGAGAACATCATGCTAAGCAAAACAACCCAGACATAAAAAAAGAAACCAAGAACCATATGACTTCACTCATATGTGGAATATAAAATTAAAAGCAGCAAAGAAAATATTGTAAGAAACACCAGTGACACCAAGTGGGAAGTGGAAGAAAGACTTGTTCACATTTGCCAGGGGAAAAGTCCTTACACCCAGGAAGAGAATAATGAGTATCCTAGGGAACAAAGCTGCACAGAAGAAAAAATAGAAAATTCTCCCAAAAGGGAAGTGGAAGATGTGGAATTATATTATCTAAATGACACAGAATTCAAGACTGCAATTCTAAAAACACTCAGAGAAACCAAAGAAAATTGGCCGAGCACACAGAGCTAAATTATCTCAGAAAGGAAATCTATGAACAAAAGAAATAGCTTAACAAAGAAACTGAAACTATAAAAAAAAATGAAGAGAAATTCTGGAGATAAGCAATTCAATAAAAGAAATAAAAAAAGAATTAGCTAGCATAGGAAGCAGGACCAACCAAAAGAAGGAAAGAATTAATGATTTAGAAGATAGGAATATGGGATTGTCACAGAATAAAGAAGAGGGAGATTTAAGAGTCAAAATAAATGAAAAATAAAACTATACAAGAAATATTTGAAACCATTAGAAAGAACAACAAACATAATAGGAGTACCTGAAGGGGCAGAGCAAAAATCCAAAGACAGCTTACAGGAACAAATGGAAGATGAGAACTTTCCAAATCTTTGAAAAAAACTGGAACCCCAAATTGAAGAACAAAACAGGATGCTTAACTACCTGAATTCTACCAGACCTTCTCCAAGGCACATTATATAGAAAATGTTAAAGTTCAAAAACAAAGGAAGATTTCTCAAGGCAGCCCAGAAAAAGAGGATTGTAACATATAAAGGAAAACCCATGAAGTTGTTATCAGACTTCTCAGAGGAAACTTTACAAGCCAAGAGAGAATAGAATCAAATATTCAAAATACTGAAAGAAAGAAATTACCAGCCAAGAATAATTTATCCATAAAAGTTACCTTTTGGATATAAAAGAGGAATAAAGATTTTTTTCCTGACATACAGAAGTTGCAGGGATTCTCTAACACAAAGCCAGCATTTCAGGAAATACTGAAGGAGTTTATTAGACCTGGAAAAAATGTCAAAACAAATGAAAAGAAATTTGCAAAATGAAAAAGTAAAAAGGAAGTAAAGTTTTAAATTTCAAAAAAAGAATGAATATAAGAAGCATGCTTAAGAACAAAAGCCACTACATATATGAAACTGTCTTTTTAATAAACCTCATGTCAACTATTCTAAAACAAACAGAAAACCAGAACACTCAGAACTAAGACACATAACCATTAAAAAAAGGAAACAGAAAGAAAAATCATAGAAAATGATCAAACAAAAGACAGTGAGATAAAAGCAAAGAAAAAATCAAGACCACAAGCTACTAAAAAATCAGAAGATAAAATGGCTATAAAAAACCTCACATATCAATCATCACCCTAAATATAAATGGACTGAACTCACCAATAAAGAGGCACAGAGGAGCTGACTGGATTAAAAAAACAAAACCCATCCATATGCTTACTCCAAGAGACACACCCCAGCTACAAGGACAAACATGGATTCAAAGTAAAAGGGTAGAAAACAATACTCCAAGAAAATGGCATCTAGAGAAAAGCAGGGGTAGCCAAATTTATATCAGATGCAACAGACTTCAAGATAAAATAGGTAGGGGCGAGAAGACAAGATGGCGACTGGAGAGGAGGTTCCTAAAGCCTCTCCCAGAAAACACAATTGAACGGCCGACCAGGAGCCAAGAAAGCGGACCCTGAGTGACAAACCGGCTGCTGAGAAATCCACAAATCGCAAGTAAACCTGAAGGCTGGCGAGAAAGGGGCGAGTCGGGGAGAGGGAAGGGAGCAGAGACGGACCGCG